>JBCEWC010022315.1:0-10080 GCA_038996855.1 Solanum aculeatissimum | reverse complement strand
GTTGAAGTCATCAAATCAACTATGCAGAAGTTGTTGAACTAATTTTAACAATTGTTGCAACAACTTAAACAACTGTTACTACAACACTTGTTGTAACAATTACCATAGCAACTAACATAGTTGTTGTAGCAGCTTCAACAATTGCTGCAGAAACTTCAGCAATTGTTGTATCTGCAAATTTTCTTCAATAACTTATAAAAATTGAAGTTCTATTTTGTAGATTTTTTTCTTCAATTAGAAAAAAAAAATCCTCAAAAATAAAGACTAAAAAAAAAAGAAAAAAACACACTAAAAAATGATAAACGTTGATAATAACAATGGAACCAACCTAGAGGATTAAAAGAAGAAAAAGAAAATGGTGGAAGAGAGGGAGAAAGCAAGAAGAAGAAAAGAAGAAGAAGAAGAAAAAATGAGAGAAAGATATGAGAGAGAAAGAAATAATGAAAAGATATTAAAGGAGGAGGGAAAATTTCAAATTTTGAAATTTAAAAAGGTGGAAATTTTTTTGGAAGATGAATACTTTTTAAAGTTTTAAAAATATTCACTTTAGTCCCTAATTAACTTAATCTAACTTAATTTTTAATTAGTAAAAGTTGTCATCTTTTTTAATTTTGAGACTTAAGTGACACTTTTAACTTAATTTTCACAAGTTTGGTTATGTCCCAAAAACAATTGTCAAAAAATAGGCTAAAGACGAAATAATTTTGAGATTTGTGAGTTAAAGCTTGATTAGCAATCCAAAAAGTGGCTATTTTGCCAATTTCTTCCCCAAGATAGATCGGCCCAGTATATGTTGGGCTCAAATAAGCTGGACTACAAAATTCACCTCCTTTCTTAAGCCTAAATTTCAATGGGCCGGATTAAAAATAAGAAAATGTTACCTGATTACGATTCTTTATTTATTATATTTTCTATTATTTCCTTTCATTTTCAAAAATTTCAAAAGGATCCAACTTTAAAGGTTATATGTTGATACTTAAAAATCACAATTTTTATATCTGTAATTGAATTAATATATCTAGGTTGTCATATTTTCTGCGTCCATCTTTGTTTGTCTCTTGTTGACTTGACAAAAGGATTAAGAAGTTGTAAATGATATGAATAATTTATTAAATCGTTATTTTATAGAACAAGTATTACTGAATATATCAAAATAGAATGAACAAATAAAAATGAATAAACAAAATATTTTAAAGGAATTTTCTATAAATTAAAAAATAGACGAAAACAGTAATTTCTGTAAACCCTCATAGAAATAACCTCTTAAACCCGCCTAAACCCCCAAATTATTTCTTCTTCCTCTCCAAAATGAAGCTTTCCCTCTCTGCCTTATGGAAACACAATCCGATACACTTTCAGAGAAGCATAATCAACCGTTTTTATGGAACTACGTCTACTAAACAGAAGCGTGACCGGGTCTATGCAAGAATTGCACCCTTAGGTAGCCCAGACTTGTCTATGGTTCCACTACTGGAACAATGGGTTAAAGAAGGAAAACCAGTGGAGAAAAGTGAACTTCAGTGGATTATCAAAAAATTAAACAGCTACAGAAGATACAAACATGCCCTTGAGGTACCTTTTGTTTTTTTGTTGTTGTTTATCTAGTGAGTTTTGAGACAATGCACTGTGAAAGAAAAGAACCCAAATGACTGACACAAACCTAAGCCATAGTCCTAATTAGTTGCTTCAGCAAATATGACACTAAGAATTAGGTATTCGTTTACTCTAGAAGCGTTACAATTGAATTTGATCTCGGGATCTTGCGTAATGGTTGAACGTTTGAATAACGCCTGCGGTTTGTACCTGACGCCACGTTTCCTTTGAGCATTTTAGCACTAAACTCATTTACCATAAAGTTCTTACATGTATATCTATGATCTGTGTGAAAAATTATGGGTTCAGATGAGACCATGGACAAAAGGCAACATTTGCCTCTGTACAAGCGCATGTTACAACTCACCAAATAAGCTTAAGACATACCACTCAGAAGGCCTTGCCGCTTTAAAGAACAAATTTTTTGAATACTCAGTTTATGCAAGCTGATATTATGGAAATAATAACCTACAAATGTTGTGTACATCTACATTTGTGATTAAAAGTCTGCGTGAAAAAAGCTATTTGCATGTCTTGTTCCTTATTCCAGTGGCCATTGGTCACTCTGTTAATTTAGTCATAGGTAACAGCTCAAGTGCAAAGGAATGAAGAGAATTAGCTACTCACATTGCAAGACCATGATTTGTTGGTGTGAAAAGATCTGAGCTACTTATTGATATATCTTCATTCTTTATCTTATCTTTGTGATTTTGTGACAGGTATCTCAATGGATGACGGATAGAAGATATTTCACCCTCCAACCTGCTGATGTTGCAACACGAATTAATCTGATGTATAAAGTTAAAGGCCTAGAAGAGGTTGAAAACTACTTCAATAGCATTGCACACATACGGAGACACCCCGAAGTGTATACCGCTCTTCTCCATTGCTATGACAAGGAGAAGTCTGTAGAGAAAGCTGAAGCCATAATGCAACAACTAAGAGATATGGGGTTTGCTAAGGTTGCATTGTGCTACAACCATATGATGAACCTCTATTATAAAACAGGAGCATGGGAGAAAATGGATAATCTGATGAATGAAATGAAGCAGAAAGGCATAAATTTTAATGAGTTCACACTCACAATACGGTTAAGTGCATATGCTGTTGCTGGAGACTCTGAGGGGATGGATAAAATAGTAGAGATGATGGAATCTGATAAGCATATCATTTTGCACTGGCATACTTACGCTATTGTAGCAGAGTTGTATTTGGAAGTTGGGCAGGTGGAAAAAGCTCTAGAGTTGCTGAATAAACTGGACAGCATGATTTTGACTCATGAGAAAAGTCACGGTGCATATAATTCGTTGTTAAAACTGTATGCAGAAGCTGGAAAGAAAGACGAGGTGCACCGAGTGTGGGATTTATATAAGCAGAACATGAGAATTCTTAATAAAGGTTACATTAGTGTGATGAGCTCATTAATGAAATTTGGTGATACAGAAGGAGTTGAGAAGATCTTTGAGGAATGGGAATCGGAAGCTCTGTCCTATGACTTCCGTGTTCCAGATGTTTTGATTCGCAGTTACTGTAGAAAGGGTCTTCTGGGGAAGGCTAAGGCCCTAATGGACAAAGGAATGTCAAAAGGGGGTGTCCCATGGGTCACCACATGGTGTCACTTGGCAAATGGGTACATACATGAAGATCTAGTCCCAGAGGCTGTAGAAGCATTGAAGAAGGCCATCTCAATATGCCCACCTAATTATAAACCTAGCAGGGAGACCTTAGCTACATGTGTAAAGTACTGGGAAAAGCAGGGAAATGTGGATAATGTGGAGGATTTTGTAATGTCTTTAGAAATGGAGCCTATCTTCTCACCAGTTTTTCGTGGCAAGTTGTTATGCTTTATTGAAGAATAAAAACTTCAAACCGTAGTGACACAGCCTGTATGGAAACAACTGATTCGTGTGACTATTGCAAGGTTAGGCCTTTCCAACTAAAGCTGTATGTATGAACTGAAGCTATCAGGTCTAGTCGTCTAGATATGGAGCAATAAAAGAGAGAATTTATTGGGCAAAGCCTACTTCTCTTTGCATCTCAGAATTGAAAATAGCTGATATTTATCATTTGAAAATTTATCGGACAAAGCTGTCATACCAGGCTTTTCTAGTGCAGGTTACCTCTCCTATGTGATTTGTGAGATATTGCATAAAGGGGGTTACCTTGTGCGCATCCAAAGGATAGTGATTGTAGGTTCCCTTGTCAACTACCATTTGAGTGCTTTGAAAATATTGGTGTAATCACATTATTAAGTGCAAGGTTTATTAGAATATCCTATGATGGATGGGAAATGAGCTTAAATTATGTTGGATGTGACAATTCTAATTAATAATGTTCAAAACATATTTGATCAATGCCATGATTATCTCTATATTTGCTTAATTTGAAATTCTTAAAAAATTATTATGGTATTTTCTAAAACAGGAGGAGATTGTTTTTACTATTTCCTGTTTGTACACGTTTATAGCTATTCCACCAACCATTTCCTTTACTAAAGTCTAAAGCCATAAATGAGAGATTTACTAATCCAATGTATATTCTACTCAATCCATAAAGCAACACATCCTTTTAGAATCAAGAAAAAAATGCTGACTCTAACTATCTAGAATTATATAAAACTAAAAAATTTATACAAAATTGAGCTTAAAAAACTGTCCAAATTAGTTTAAACTTAATTAGTACAATGTCTTGAAAAGAGTCTGCAATGTTCATGGAACATTGGTTAAAGTTAATGACATAGTTATAACTTAGCCTGCCATTCTTAAAATTGTCATTTACCCGTTAATAATATTTATTATGATAAGTGTAATATAAAGCATGCATACGGTGCTATATTTATTATTTTTATTGTAACAAAAAGAAGTGTCTTTGCCTGCACCTTTTAGTAGTAATATACATTATCATATTTTCTCTAGAGTAAAGACAATTATGGCCATAGTATTTTATCATTTTAGGGAGCCCTCACTAATAAATTAGGGGGACAAATGACCTAACAATTGATTCGAAGAGATATCATATATATCAATAAATAAGTGTGGACAAGCAACATGATAAGTATAAGTTGGGGCCAGAGGACCATGAAATCACATTTGTCTGTACTCTGCCATATAAAACAGTGATTTAACTTATCCACACAAATAACATTAAGAAACTTGCCACTGGAAAACTCCATAAACTTAGCTAGCTCTTCTATAAACTAAAAGATATGTTGGGGCCAGAGAGAGACAACAATAACACAAAAATGTCATGAATTTACACAGTTTGCACTCATTATACTTGAGCCAAAATTTTGCTTATTATCATCTCACATATATGATTTTAAATGACTTAATGCTCATCAAGATCAGTTTTATACAATGTGTACAAGATGAAATAGGGGAGGACAAAAGAGTGCCTCAGTGAGATTAGAATAACAATAGGCAGAGAAGAAAACAGCAGAAGAGAAAAAGGGAAATTCTGTTCAGAGACTTGTCAGCCTGCATTTCCCTTCTTCTCAATCTTGGACTATTATTTGCCACTAGATGATAGGAGTTAGGATATGTGTATAAACTCTCTGAGTTCCCGAATACCCTAGCGTAAACCATCTCTCCGAACATTCCAACAACTGGATTAAAGACTCCCACTGCTGTATTGTTTCCATGATTGAATGAAGGCGGGGACGAACTGTTGAGGTAAATGGCATAGGGATCATAGGCATTACTAGGATGTGGCAGTTGCTGAGAAGGATCAAGGGAATTTGACAAGGATAATGGACCAAAAGCAGGTGGCCTAGGAGGCACTTTTAGCGTGAGCTTATTTTCGGGCTCAGATTCAGGCAGTGTTTCCCCACGCCCATAAAGAGGGACTAAATCTGTTTGGGAGATTTCAGCTTTGCAAACTGGGCATTGAGGACGTTCATCTGAAGACAGTGAGTCACTCTGGAAGTGAAACCACTTGAAAATGCAGGGCCAACAATACAGATGCCCACAAAGTGTAACAACCGGATCACGGGCAAAGTCCAAGCAGATGTTGCAATCAAAGCAGGCAGACGTCTTCTCTGAGTCTGATGATTCTGAAGTAGGGATCGATTTCCACTCGTTTGAATAATACCTCTCGAAGGCCATGAGATTTGTTTCTGAGCAGCTGTTCAATCCAAGGGTCTTCCCAAAATCTGAAAGCACAATCAATAGTTAACAGCAGGAACAATCAATTTTGAATCAAAGTATTATAGAATTGTAGAGCATTAGTAGGCAGGCTACTGCATTAAGAAAAAAAGAGTGGGAAGGAAGCTAGCTAGTAGCTTCCACCTACTACACAACAAAAGAGAACAAAAAGACAAAGCATATGAATAAAAGACACCAATTTTATAAGATTAGTGAAGCTTCCAAGTTCCAAGCAATCCATAGCCACCAAGGGATGAATCAGTTAGATCAGAAAAACGATATGCACTATAGCTTGCTACTTTCATAAAAACTTATCAGCAGAAGACTTACGAATGTTACAACTTTCAATGGTAATCTCAGAAAAAGGATCAACTAGCCTAGGGCCACTTAGAACTGAATTTCCAAAAGATAGTTAGGCCAACTAGTTGCCTCAGTTTGACATAATATCTCAATCTTGAATCTATCCTACATTAGCACAGTCAAAAGCACAATCCAATCCAAACACCCCCCCTTAAGCTCTCCTTCTTTCCACTTTCCATATCTACCCCCAATTCAAATGGTTGACAAAACTACCAAGCATATCAACGGCAACGACTCCTTTAGGCATGAAATTTCCATGTATAATCGAGGAAACCCTCTTCTAGTTCTAAGGTCAAGAAAATCCAGAAAATCAATTTTTGGTGGTGGGTTAAAAGTCTTTGTCAAAGGTAAAGACTTTTAACACCAACAAAGATCATTAATTCAAGTACCATACAGATCAACAGAAAAAACCCGTCAAAGATCTAATCTTTATTCTCCAATAATCACTATAATTTCATCCAAAATACAGAACAAGGGAAAATCAGTTCAATACTCAAGATAGGAGAGGAAGAGCTCAATTTCTTACCAATCAGGCAAAAGGTTGTAAAAAACAATCAGAGTTTCAGACTTTCAAGCGTCAAATGGAGAATCCCAGGTGTTTAAACAGAGGGAAAAGGGAAGAAAATAGGTTTCTTTAAAGAAGTAAACAGGAAGTGGTTGAGCTGAGAGAGAGGAAATGGTGAAGCAGTTTTTATAATAAAAAAATTTAGAACAGTGGACTTTCTCCTTTGGAACTAATGCAACGTGGCCGATTATGACTGGTTTTCTCTGAGTATTTGTTCTTCATTGAATCTTCAATTCTTTAACCTAATTACTGTCTTTGGTTTTTTCTTTCACAGCTACCTAATTAAAGTACTTCTCACATCAAAGTTGATAATTGGATTTGATATGATTAGGTGCGATTATATAGTTGTTTGGTTGAAGAAATAATTATTTAGTCAGCAGGTAATTGATTGGTGTAACTATACGGAGTTATTTTTTAATTTATTTCTTTTATTTATATTTTTATATTTTTATTTTAATTTATTTTTTATTTTGACTATTTTAAATTCTTTTTATTTTTATTATTCTATTTTTTTCTAAAACTCTATTTTATTTTATAATATTTATTTTTCATTTCTTTCTATCTCAATCTTTATATGTCATATGATTTCACCCAATTTTCACATTTTTTTAAATTTATTTATTCTATTTTTCTCACTAGCATGATTTTATTAACATTCTAATTTTTAAATTAAAGTTGAATTCATTGTTGGATAAAATTATGAATATAGGTATTTTAAAAAAAAAATCATATTTATGTATATTATATTTATTCTTATTGAATTATTTTTAAAAAAGTAAAAAGAATAAATTAAAACTACAAAATAAATTTGATTTTTTTTAATTTTTCTTTTAATTTTTTGCTTCTAGCATGATCATTCTAGAAGGCAGGTCATGGAATTAATTTCCTAATATATTAAATGTGACATATATAAAGCTGGAAATGAAAGGGGCTTAATGGAAAAGTTGGTCCTACTACTAGAAAAATAATTATAGTGGTTGAAAATGTTGAGATACAAACACCATTTTTTATAAAATATAATTTTTATGAATGAAAAGACACAAATCACAATTAAGAAAGAGTGATAAGAGGGACACATGGTCCATTTTAATTTGTACATATTGTTATAAATCTTTTTTACCTAATTTTTAAAAAGTTAACTAAGAATAATTAACCTAAGAAGAACAAAGTGCAAAAAAGGGAAAAGTATATGTTGAGTTCTTCCCCACAATAAATTTTCCAATATTACTTTATCTTCTAGAAGTCCATTTGTTTAATTAAACTTACTCTACTTAATCATGATTAAAGTCTTTTTTTTAACATTAATTTAGCCCTATATATTTTCAATATAATATTGTTTTGTGATTTCTAAGAAGGACTCATTATAAAGTTAAGAAAAAATCGTAAATAATTAAATAATACAAGCAACATTTTTGTCAAAATATCACTAGATGTGATAATTTAACATTTTTTTATTATTTATCATAATTTTTGAATAATCGAGTAACACATGTAGTTTTTATATAAAAAATAGTACTTGTGATCAATTAAATAAATTCATTGTTTCCAATTTATTGAGATATGTCAAATTTCTGCCATATAGACAAAACTAATATATGCTAATAACTTATATTTGATAGGCAACAAAAATTTCATTTAGCAATTTTTTTTTTTTTTTGGAAGCAGAGGCTATTTTTTAAAAATTAAATTATTAAATAAGACCAAATATTCAAGACCATGGTTCATTCTAATATCTAGTTACTGAAATAGGATACATAAATCAGTTTTTTTTTTTTTTAATCTTTAACTAAAGAAGGCCAATTTCCATAAGCAATTAAAGGGCTAGGTTTTTGTGGGTGAAACTTACATAGGTATACTTTCTCTGTTCAAGAATAATTGTCCATTATTGACTTGGTAAAAGGATTAAGAGCAGTAAATAATAGAGATAATTTTATCAAATCACCCTTTGAATATAATAAAGGAAAAATAGCATAGCTAGGCAAACATATGATATGTATTTACATTATATGACTATAATTTGGAAAAATTACAATTTATAGCTATAGTTAAGGTTTTGTTGTTATAGCTTGGGCTTTGTTGCTATTCTCTCTCGCCTCTCTCCCCTCTCTCTGCAATTTCTTGCCAGATATACAATTATATATGTATATCAGCTGAATATATACAATTATTTTCATAGATATACATAGCCTATTCGACAGATATACATATACAATTCGCCTCTCTGCCCTCTCTCGCTCGCCTCTCTCCTCTCTCTCTCGATCTCGCTCGCCTCTCTCCCCCCTTTCCCAATCTCGCTTGCCAGATATACAAATACATATGTATATTAATTACACATTTATAATTATTTGACAGATATACACATACAATTTGACAAATATACATATACAATTCGCCTCTATCCTCCTTCTCTCGATCTCGCTCACCTCTCTCTTCCCCTCCAGGTCATATAGTTGAGGTTATATCATGTAATTATGTAAAATATAACTATTTGACCATATTAAGTTTCAAGGCTGGGCTATTTATGAAAATTCCCATATAATAAATACAACGTATTGAAAAATATAATAGGAAAATGACTTTAATTAATAATAAGGATAAATTAGGAACTAAGTGTAAAATTAAATTATCATTTGATTTCATAAAGCGGACAAATATTGTTGGACATCTATTTTTTGTATAGTGAACAAGTAAACATGGATGAATAAAGTAGCATATTAAGATTTCTTTTACCAATAATAACAATTTTTTTCATGGGACTACAGACTAGCTAAGTACAATCAAAAGAGAAGAGAATATAATAACACCATTGCAAATTGAAGAATACACATGGGACTACCGACTAAGAGCCTGTTTGGCTAAGCTTAAAACCAGCTTTTAAGCTATTTTTAGCTTATAAAAGTGTTTGATAACTTTTAAAATAACTTAAAAAAAGTTAAAAATTACTTAAAATAAGTTAAAAGCTAGAAGTTGGGGTCTCCCAACTTTTTATTTTCATCTTATAAGTTGATATTGTTTGACCAAAAAAATTATCTAATTGCACTAAATATTTTTTCATAATACCAAGAATACCCTTAAGTAAATAACCTAATATTCTCTTCCTTCTCGTTGTTTCAATGTAAACTAGCCGCTGCTCTCTTTCACTACTCTCTTTGGGATCTCTCTGGATGCTCTCTTTCATTACTCTCTTTGGGATCTCTCCGGATTTTCTTCCTCTACTGCCATTTTTAAAGTTTTAATGTAAGTTTCACTATTTCTTTAATTTTTTCACTAATTTTTGTTGCGAAATTATTTAAAGAATTGGATATTGCATATATAGGAAGAAGAAAAAGCTTCTATTCAATTGAGTGTGTCTGGTTTGAAGAGGTATATATTCCATATTTTGCACAGTAGAAAGTTAAATCTAAAATGACCTCGTGTAGT
>JBCEWC010022314.1:0-10081 GCA_038996855.1 Solanum aculeatissimum | reverse complement strand
AATGGATGATAATAAAACTTATGATAAAGATGAAATATATTTATTTTTTATTTTATTTTTCGAAAGTGTTAAAATACATAATTATAGGACAAAAATTTGAAATAAACTCATTTATTTAAAAAGTTTTAAAAATACCTATTTTAACTAAATGACGATCTAAATAGGGGTTTAGGTCGGTCAAAATTGGGTGTCAACAATATTGATACTGTATCAGTATCATATTGGATTGAGGTATTTTTCTGAGAAATAAATAAAAAACAATTAAGAGAAAAATATTTATTAAACTCTAAATTAGTAGAAAATATATTCTTTGGATACTCTGTCAGTATATTGATACCATATCGGTATCATATAGGACTGAACTTAATCTTTTGTAATACTCTATCGATATATTGATACCCTAACGGTATCATATAGGATTAGACTCTTTAAAAAAAATAGAAAATTATTAAAGTCAATCTTATTTATTAAACTATAAATAAAATATATTCTTTGTGATACACCATTTGTATATTAATACTATATCGATATCATATAGGACTAAATTTAATCTTGTGTGATGCTCCGTCAGTATATTGATATTATATCGATATCATATTAGGGGTTATTAATTGTAATTAATTAGAAGAATATAAATATACAAAGATATATGAATGTAAATAATTTACTTCAAAGGGTATGAGCTTAGTTTTTCTAAAAATAAAAAAACACCCCCAAAATAGAGACCATCTTTGCAAAAAGTTGATTTAAAGATGGCAAAATCAGTCCAAGAAAGGTGTGATGGGTTGGACCCAAAATTATTCACGGAAGAGTTGGGCCCAAACAAAAGTTAAAATCCAGCCCAAAACAACAAAGCCAGCTAGATGCTGACATGGACAACCAATGACGTGTCATTGCTGACATGTCACCTTCTTCTTCAAGCTCCTCTCAAAAATCTCAACCCCAAACACCAGTTCGCCGTCGGCCCAAAGCCATGAAACCCCCAAAGAGCCACCGCAAACACCAGTCCGATCAAACTCCGATCCCAAAACCCAAACCTAAAAGACCCATCACAGAGATCTTATGGGTTTCCCTTGTCGCCACATGCATCAAGCTCCTCCTAATCCCAGCTTATCACAGCACAGATTTCGAAGTCCACCGTAATTGGCTTTCTATAACTCACTCCCTTCCTCTTTCTCAGTGGTACTCTGATGAAACAAGCCCATGGACCCTTGATTATCCTCCGTTCTTTGCTCATTTCGAGCATTTTCTTTCTTTCTTTGCCTCCCTTGTGGACCCAATTACGGTCCATCTCCATCATGGTCTCAATTACAAATCACAACCCACAATTCTTTTTCAAAGACTTACTGTTATAGTATCTGATTTTGCGTTAGTTTTTGGTATTTATAGATTGACACGGAATTTGGGGTACAAAGAGAGGGTTTTGATCTGGGTTTTGGTTATTTTTTCGCCTGGGTTGATGATTGTGGACCATTTGCATTTTCAGTATAATGGGTTTCTTTTGGGGATTCTTTTGATTTCTCTTTCAGCTCTGGAGGATGGGAAGGATTTGCTAGGTGGTTTTGTTTTTGCAGTTTTGTTGTGTTTTAAGCATTTGTTTGCTGTTGCTGCTCCTGTTTATTTTGTTTATTTGTTGAGGCATTATTGCAGGGGTGGGTTGATTAGGGGGTTTGGGAGATTGGTTGTTATGGGGAGTGCAGTTGTGGCTGTTTTTGCTGCTGCTTATGGGCCTTTTCTGTATCATGGGCAGGTAAATTTTGCTCTTTTTTTGCATTTGAAAGTTCTGATCTTTAGTTCTCTGTGTGAGATGATTCTCTATTTAGTTTCCTATTTGGATTGCATGTTATTTATTGGTGTTCTATTTTCTTGTTTTCATTGGCAGGAAGATTAAGTTCATCAAGAATGCCTGGCTTATTGTTTTTTATATGTTTATGCATGGATATTTTTACCATAGATGACATTTATGGTCTTAGAACAATAACAAACAGTGCCTCAATTTCAATCTGTTTAAATTCCTGGGGGTATGACTAAGACAGTAATGCCGTAGTCTCTTACTTTGCTATTTGCAGTACCTTCTTGGTTATCTATTAATGAAATTTATCTTACATTGTAAAAAAAAGAAAAGGATTGTTGGATTCATCTGTATGAATCCTCACAAGCCATGTAGTTCCATTTAGACTTTTAGGCTTGTAGAATATTAATAAAAATTACTTCAATGTTATGAGTTGCATTTTGCTAGTTACAAAATTGTAGAAACATCAGGGTTTATTGCTGAAATGTACTTTCTTTAGTTTTGTTGTCTTGTTCTTTTCATTCTTTTAGTCTGTTTGCTGATGATGCTTAAATCTCCTACAATTAGGTAACCTTGTTTCAAATTTAACCTTGGCTGATCAAAGTCGTTGTTTCTGTTTATTGAATGGTGTGAAGTGTGATGAAGTATGAAATTTGTTGCCTGTATGCTCCACCATCATGTCCTGACAATTTTCCACCTGCTTTCAACCCTGTCACAGATACAACAAGTGTTCCATCGAATGTTTCCATTTGGCCGGGGACTCTGTCATGCTTACTGGGCTCCGAACTTCTGGGTGTTCTATATAATTCTCGACAAAGTGTTAGCATTTTCGCTTGTGAAAATGGGTTTTAGCATCCAAACACCGACAGCTTCATTCACTGGTGGACTAGTTGGGGACTCCTCTCCTTTTGCTGTGTTACCTAGAGTAAGCATACCCATTCAGCTTGTCATCCAACATATGTTGTGTGTCTTTTGTTTATCGACAAGAACTTTGTTTGTTATCTCATTGATTAAGATCTTCAATTCAAATGCCTGATAAAAGAGTTACCTTGTTTTGAGATAAACATGATCAAAGAGTTACCTTTCAGCAAATGATATTAGTTAGAGAACTTGTGAACGGCCCAAGCTCACGCAGACCTATATATTGCAGGTCACACCCCTGGTTACCTTCAGTATTGTCTTGCTTGCAATAGCTCCATGTCTTATTAAGGCATGGAGAGATCCCCAACCAAGGATGATTACTAGATGGATTGCCTATGCTTACACATGTGGCTTTATGTTTGGGTGGCATGTCCATGAGAAAGCTTCACTTCACTTTGTGATTCCTTTTGCCATCATTTCCTTGAAAAGTGTGGAAGATGCAAAACACTATTTTTATTTGTCCATAGGTAATTCACTTTTTACTCACTTGTTAGTGGTGATTGACCGAAGACCTGAATTTGTATCACAACATGATTTATGTGATAACGTCTTTTACCATCTCAATTTGCAGAAAATTCATATCTATGTCTTTCTGTATAGTTCAGTGACTATTCTGTTTGCTACCATCTTCTAGAAGTTGCTTCGTAATTTGTGTTTCTTGTATTCTTATATTTTATTTTTGCTGCGAATGGCTCATTTTACATTACCATACAAAAATCAGAGCTCTTTCAGTTGGAAATAAGTGTTACTTTCGAGCACCATTTTATTATTAATGTCAGTATTTTATCTCATAAAGCATCATTGGCCAAAACATATTTTCCAAAAATGCTGGCAGTGTAGTTTATCTTTACCATGATGAATCGGTGATACCTTGTATAATTACTAGGCTTCCCAATTAAATTCCATTGGAAATGTACAAGAATTTGGTTTATCAAGAAAGAATAACAACAAAGATTTGGTATTAAACCAGATTGTCGCAAACAAGATTTGTGTATGTCTACTTAAAACCTAATTTGGTTTTGATGCAATAGTATCTATGACTTTGATCAACAAAAAGCCTCCATTACTTTGCTGACGTCCTTGATGTTTCAGATTGATTTTGTGCAGAAATCCTTTTCCTATTTTCTGGTGTAAGTGCTCTTTTGTGAGAAGTTATTGAGAGACCTATAACTGTTAAGATAAAATAAAGGTTTATTAAAGCGAAAGTTAATATGAGAGTTTGTTTGTTAATCTACTTGGACTAGAACTTCGGCGGGGATTCAACAAATTCTTCTATTCTGCGGAACAATTAAATTGGTCACTAGAGACAAGTAGTCCTTTTTCAAACACTGTTGGCACATAGTCTTCAACTATAAAATCTAATCCCTGAGCTAGTAGAATCATATTAAACGGTCCTAAGACCATGTTGATACCTGTTTCTTTCTCTTCATCAAATGATATTTGCTTCTATCCAATTATTAACAACATTTTGATCCTACTTGTGAGTTTTAATTGCAGAAGGCTGAAATAAGCAGCTTTAAGTCTTATCCTTTCCTTTTTTTTGTGTATGTGTTTGGGGGTGGGGGGCACAGGCACCTCGATTGAAGATGTAGGGAGCTGGTTGATTTCTCTGAATCTTTTGTTTTCTCAGAAAATCAAAACTCCAATCACCATTGGTATATGGAAAACACAATAGTGTTGGTATTGATCTGTCAGTTAGAATGTATTACTAACAGAAATGCTCAGTAAGTAAAAACTCATATGTTCTATGCTTAGCTGTATGTTGGTTAGGTTTGTTATAGTGTGTTTTTAACTATCCAACTTTACAGCGGTGCCTCAAGTTCATCATGGCGGACCTCAATATGATCCTTATTTAGTTGGAGGCTCTTGAAATCTTTGCAGATAAGACATCAATCAATATTAAAGTCCTGATCTTCTTCCTTTGCATGTTATTTTTTGTTATATTGTTGTCGTGCTGCTGCTTTTCCTCCTCCTTTCTCTTTTTCTGGTCTTGTACCACTCTGTAACTTTTGTTTCCTGCGACTAACACGTAAACCCTGCTTTGCATGCAGTGTCCTGTTATTCTCTATTCCCGTTGTTATTTGAAGCCCAGGAGTATCCAATTAAGGTTCTCTTACTCCTTTTACATGCTACACTCATGTGGATTGGATTCTCCTCACATTTTACAACTGATAGAAAAACAGCTGAAACTGAACAGACAAAATATGACAAAACGAGGTTCATCGTAGGATGGTTTGGCAAATTATACTTGCTAGGTCTCGTGGCCGTTGAGATATATGGACAATTTGTTCATCCTATCCTTTTTGCTGAGAGACTTCCTTTCTTGCCTCTTATGATGATCAGCATATACTGTGCATTCGGAATGATGTACTCTTGGATCTGGCAATTGAGACAGATTATCAAGTTACATTAACACGGGTAGCTTTCAAATGCTACCAGCTGCTGCTTATATATAAGATAGAATTGGATACATGTAGCTACAACAACATACCCTGTGTAATCTCGCAAGTGCTGACCTTATCCCTATCTTTGTGGGTAGGGAGCCTGTTTCCGACAGACCCTTGGCTCCAAAGATGAAGTTATCAAAGCAGGTTTGCATTAGATACATGTAGTAGCTAAAATGCTAATTATGGATCAGGTTTTGTAGCATCTTGTGTAATCAGTTTTGAGAAACATTAATTTGATGACACAGTTTATCAGATGCCAATAACTTTGTTATTCACTTGTATCAAAGTTGTTAATGTTCATTTCTTTTCTTAAAAGATTTGCAGAAAGTTGTTAAATTTTAGTTATGAAGATGCATATAATCTACCTCATTGTTTTTGGTACAATTGTTTGACATCTTTTGTTAGTTCTTTGTATGTTTCTACATATAAATTTTAAAAAATACTGTATATTTTTAAGACCAATAAAGATCATATCTAATGCTTTGAAAAGAAAATTTTATATGGTTAGAAGTAGGAAAGTATATAAAACAAGAAGTGTCTTGTTTGAAAAAATAATTTTAAGAGCATATTCGAAAAGATAATATACCTTGATTTAGACAAAGTATTATGAGAGAGACATGTAAAAGCTCTAAATAATTTGTGGATTGGACAGAAAATCTAGTTTATATACCTGTGTTCCAAAAGTCTAAGAGTTGGTGATGTTTCAAACTACTCCTAATATGTTTTCTTTTACCCTCAAAACACTACTATTTCTATTTCTATTTAAATGTTTTTTTATAAAAAATTCTCTATAATATTAACATTTTCATATGACATTTAAATTTGATACAATTTGAAATATGAAGGAAATTGGACCGTAAATTATGTATTTGAATAGATTCTTCAATATTTAATTTAAGATCATGATATTCAAATACCTGTTAAAATAAAATAAAGAGTAACAATTAGTGGGGCCCTATCAACAAGCCAAAGTCCTATTCGAGAAATAAAATAAATTATAAGAAGACAATCTTACTTTTAAAATTCAATAATCTAGCAATAAGTTCCTAGATAATGACCAAATTTATAAAACAAAAAGGTTCTTTAATAGTATTCCTATTTGAGTGAACATCAACAACAAATTCAAATGAAAAAAAAAATATTAACACATGAGATGAAATTAAACAAATACAGTTCAATTCTCAACAAAATAAAATGAAACTAAACCAAAGATGACAGGAAAATTAAAAAGACAAGATTGAAATTTGTGCGGAAGAAAGAAAATGTTTTCTAGTGAAGTTAATTGTTGAAATGGTAAAGGAGTGGGAGAAGACTAATATATCCTCAAGTCTACTTACAAAGACTTTTAAAGCACACATGTTTTTCTAATACAAGGAGAATGACATCAACCTTAGGTTTAGTAAAGAAAAAAAAAGGGGCAAAATATATCGATAATTCTTTGAATTTGTTCGTATTTTAATTAAATATTTAACTTATGAGTTATTCTGATCGAACATTTGAACATATATTATTGTGTTTTTGTTAGACTCTTTCGACTTAAATATCAGAAAAATTTTGTAAGTATCCTCAATCGTTCATTTTAAATATGTCATGTTTTTTGATTTTACATGTTAGGCTCAATAAGCCATAAAATATAAGACATATTGATGTATTAATTTATTTACATAATGGACATTTACGTAATCTTCTTCATCATTTTGAATTAGTAAAGATAATTTATCCTATATTTAACTACTCAACTAAAATATGTTATAATTTAATATCTAAATAAAATTTACCAAAAGGAAATATGAAGGCATTCCATTTTTATATTCAAGCTAAATGCATGTTGAGGAAAACTTCCATGTAAAATTGCTCAATTTCCATAGCAAGCCTAACTTAGAAGTAACATTCTATTAATTTGTACTCCAATAATTAATTCACTAATTGAACAATTTTGACTCTTTCAAACCAATACACCATGTTACTCATACAAAATGATATTTTCACTTCCTTCCTAATAGTATTGATGGGGGTTGATCTCTCTCGATCAATTCAGATAAGAGAGAGGATGTAATTAAACTCGACGTAATTTTAAGATTTGTAATTACACATTCAAGCTATTTTTTATTGCTAATCATATGTAATTCTAGTTATCGATTACTGTTATATATGTTAATTATGTGAATTTAATTATCTATGTATTAATTATTATATCTTCTATTCTACATAATATAATTCATAAATTAACTCATAAATTATATCTAATTTACTTATATAGTATTATAAAATATATCAAACATCCTGCTTAATATACTAAATTTTATACAACACACAGTTGAAAAATAAAATGACAAAATTGAATAAAAATTCATTTAGGCTGAGGCGCGAATATCTCGCTCTCTTTAAGGTAAGTCAACCCCACTGCGACATGATATACATCGATCCAGCTGTAATACACTTGACTTGTCCACTCCAGGATACAACAACCCAACAATGTTGTATGACTCAAACAACTCTGAATTAGTTGAAGAGTCTAAAACTCCACACAAAAACACCTTCCTTCAACATATAAATACTCTCTTTTATATATAGTGAATATAGTTAAAGACTTAGAATATTTTTTTTGTCTCAACTATCTCTTTCACTATTGCACACTTCATTACACACTACAATATTTATCCACACTTCTCATTTTTTTTCCTCTTCATATTTTCTCCATCACTATTTATAGGTGAGAATTCATCCTTATTTTGAATAATGCGGATAGTAATGTAGGTAAATGAATAAAAGAATTATGTTTTGGAGGTTACATGAGTTACAAGGCATAATGAGATAGAACATGATTTAGTGGTTACATGAGTTACAAGACACTAATGACCATAAGAGTTACAAGAACTAATAGTCATATAAATTACAAGAATAAATAATCATTTATACCCACTAACATATGCACGTAATATTTTATTTTAATAATAAAATGCATATAAATCAAAAATCATATTAACTTGGCCAACAAAGTTTCTCATTCCAAAACTGTCCACACCTAATCATCATTTTTACTTAATAATCAACAAATCTTTCATTTTAGCTTTTGTACAATGGAGCTAAAATAAATCCATTTGTTTAGTAGTCCTGGACAAAAAACTTCCCCACAAGTCACGTAAAAGAAGAAAAAAGGGTCCTAGAATTATAATTTAAGAAATCAAAGAGATTTTCTTCCAACTAAACAAATTCAGCGTGTAATGAGTGAAACAACTAACACAACTAAATAAATATTCCATCAACTTTTACTTATCCCATTATACACCTTTTTCCAGAAAATATTACCCCCTCCGTTTAAAAAAAGGGCCTATTTTTTATTTAATTTATTTAAAAAAGAATGATTTATTTTCATTTTAAACAACATTAACTTTTCACATAATATGTTTAAGATCACAAGATTAAAAACTCTTTTTTATTTCTTAAATTTCGTGTCGAGTCAAATTAGATGATTTTTTTAAAACGGAGGGAGTAATAATTAACAAAAATATTTTATCATAATATTCATATTAATTAATATATAGTCTTGAATTTTTAAAATAATTTAAATAGTAAATAATTAATGTAAAGAATTTACAAACATAGTCTTATTTCCGTTATAGTTTCTTTGACGCTACTCTAGACTAAACCCTAATTCACGCTATATAATTAGATATCCTACCAATTTTTAGGTATTCACGAAGAGATAGAATATCCTATGAATTTCGAGGATATTCATAAACAAGTCAAAATATAGATTAGATTGGCACACAGTAGGACTAATCTGCCCTTCAAGCCTTATCTTTGAGTTTCATTAAATCTACGCTGCGATATTATTCTAGATTCGAGAAATACACCACTAACGTTCTCAAATCATGGAGAAATCTTAGAAGAGTAAAATTAAGATCTCACTTTGTTTATCAATAAGACAGATCATTGCTAAGAAGAGAGCTGGAAATTTCTTGCTAAATCAGGTGCTAACATTGTACTAGAATAATTATTTCGAAGCAGATGGGACTATCAATTCCAAAAATTATATATTTTTATATATTTTATTTGTGATCGTAATTTTTAATTAAGTAGACAAACTGGCGGCGAAAGTAATAACCAAATAAATAAAAAGGAGAGGAGCATCACAGGAAACATCCGAATTTAAGAATTTTGCTCATTCATTTATAAGCTATTTTTGGAGATATCATTTCCATTATTCAACTTCTCAAGAAAATATTATGGGTTCCAGCAGCAGTCGTATAAGATCATCATCCGGGTCCGGGTCAAGACCTAGACGGAGCAGGCTCAAGCTTTCCTGTTTCTTGTGTGGTGTCTCTACTTCTGAGTCTGACTTTGAGGTATTTCTCTTAATCTTTATCCACCTTCTATATTTTTGTGTATTTCAGTGAAAAAGTAATCCCTTTTGTTGTTTTTGGGGTGCCTATTTAAGTTGCTGCTATATATGATCTATCTGATGAAGTGTTTTGTGTTCTTGATGATTTTGATTCTAGTAACAAGGTGTTTGTCATGGTCAAAAGGGGTTGCTTCAATTGATTGCTTTTCTTTTCCCCTTGGGGAGTTTCCTTCTTCCTTAAAATTACTATCTTTATTTGATTCCCTTTGTTTAAAGGGTACCAATAGTTCAGTCTGGTGGAGAGTCATGAGGTCTTAGGTTCGAATTTCACAACACTAGGTGATTCTTTTCATCTGTTATAGCCTTGTTGGACGTAGTTATTTGGTACCTGTTGTTGTTGATAGCAGCTCATCGTGGGATTAGTCAAGGTGTGCAAAAGTTGGCCGGACACCACTGTCATCAAAATGAAAATCCAGAGTTGACTTTTGAGTTTCTTTGGTCTCTAAGCATTCCATTTCTTTTTCCTGCTATTTTTATCAGCTGGGATTGGTGTAATGAACCTAAATGGTTTCTATG
>JBCEWC010022313.1:0-10081 GCA_038996855.1 Solanum aculeatissimum | reverse complement strand
TTGAAAAAATGAATACCGAACCCAAGGAGGGTTGCCTACGTATCTCTTAAAAATGAGAATCAGGTACGCGTAGTTCGTAAAGATATAAAATAAAATACATATTCTAAAAATAAATAAATGAATTTATTGAAAGAAAAATAACATAGATAAAAAGAAATTAATGAGTTATATTAAAAGACAAATTATTTAATGAATACAAAAAAATGTCAAACAAAATATTCTCCTTTTTGTTTTACAAAAGTAAGATTAACAAAATCAAAGACATTTATTGAATATAAAATTACATACAAAATTAAAATATACACAAACTCGGAGTATTATTGCAAGTCTAACATTTGAGTGCTATCTTGGTATAATTTTTGAGGACTTCTCAAAAATGAGTCCTCAAAAATTATGTCCTAGTTTCAACCTCAACAATTTTATTGTATTCAAAAACCTTTTTATTTCATTAACTAAAAAAAATGTCCACATTTTTAACATGAACAAAGTGAAAAATATTTATTGAATATAAAATCATAAATTAAAATTAAACTATACATCAAATTTGTGAATTTTATTTTTTTGAACTATTCTAAAAAAAAAATTGTCCCCGTTTTTATTGTGAAAGTTTACGGGGAATATGACCGAGTCATTGTGGCGCCTACGTATCCCGTAAAAATGGGAATAAGGTCAAACGTAATTCAAACAAATATAATTGGCAAAATCACATTTCGAACAAAATATATATATTTACACAATCAAATAAACATAAATGGAACAAATAATGTAATATTTACACAAACAAATAATATATAATGCACCATAATAAACTTAACTATTGAAGTATATGTATGTCGTGTGTACGTCCTATTGCCCTCAAAAACATACTATACAAAATATACAAATAAAACAAATGGGGATACAAATTGAGGGAAAGGATATACAAATAAATAAATAAAAAGTCCCACGCAGAGGAACAACTCTAAACTATTTATTTACAATCAAATAAACTAAACTACAATAATAAAAATCCTGAACCCGAAGGGTAATAGTACATACAACACGACATTCATATCTTTCAATTTCATCAAAATGGTATTCTAATGGACCCAATAAATTATAAACAGCGGGTCAACCTAAATAGGAAATTTGGTTCTGTTCTAACCTAGATTTACTAAGAGAGGGTTTTTGACAGCTGGGGCCCAAGTGGACGACTTGGGTTGGAACTTATGACAATCATTGGCCGCAACACGAACCAATAAATTATCACTTGTTCCAGAAAGAGTCAAATGTATAAAAAAGACCGGCTGCGGGTTCGCAAAACCGTTCTTTTAAATACATAATAATAATGTCTATGAAAACATGTCATGAATGCAATAATAATGTACATATAATTAAATAAATAAATAATAAATATAGACAATATAGACATATAAATAACAATATATACACATGTGATATAATACAAAAATAAATAAATAAAATCCTCAATTTGAAAAAAAGAATTCATAATGGTTAGAACCTCAAAATATTCCCAACGGAGTCGCCATTCTGTTGACATCCCGAAGGCGCAACGTCGTGACAACTCGCAAAAAAATAATTTATTTAATAAAAGAATTTAAAAGAATAAAAATAATTCAATTTTAGAGTCGCCACCTAATTTTAAGGATAGTTAGGAAACCAATTAATATTTACAAAAAATAGTCTGCGAACCAAAAAATTCTAAGGGGAAGGTATTAGCACCCTTCAGAATCCACAACTGTGGGTCCCGGTTGAACTCATTTTTTTCAAATTGAGAAGGAGACAAATAATATAACACACGTATAATAAAAATGAAATATACACAAAGAATAATATACATAATAATGAATAAAATAAAGAATGAATTAATCTAAACTAAATTTTTTCGTCTTTTTTAAATGGGGAGGCCTCGAAATCCGACGGATAGATTCGTCATTGGCCACTTCTAACAAATATTGTTCGTAAAATTAAATAATAGAGTAAAAGGACAAAGTGATCTACGTAGATTTGAATGAAACAACACTATAACTAATGTTAAAGCAAATATGAAATTGTGAACGATAGCATCCTAAAATATAGATGACAATAAAAAAAAATTGACAATAACACCTAATAATCACAAGAAACGAATAATAATAAAATAAACATAGATGACATTGATTAAATTATCAAAATATGTAATAATCACTGAAAAATTAAATGAAAATACTTCCCAACCCAAATCAATAAAATAATGAATCAGTCACAAAGAAATAGAATTAACAAAAGTAACCATAATAATCAAACAGGCAAAGTTAAACAAATTAATAAATAAAATATTACCTATAAACAATTCTCTGACACATGAATAATAATAATACTTAAAACACACACAAAGGGAAAAAGTGTTACCGAAGATAGAGGAAAAGGGTACATTTGGCCGGAGTTTGTTGATGGATTTGGGGCCATTTCGGGGTTGTTCTACCAACGTTTTGGTCTGTTTTCGAGGTGTTTTGGGGCTGGAGTTTGTGGGATGCCATGGGTGGTAGTTGGAGCTGGTTTTTGCTGCTGTTTGGTTGTTTTAAGGGTTGTTCCAGGTGGTTGTTGGTGTGGGATGTTGCGATGGGGGTTTCGCGTTTTCCGGTGGGGTTTTGGTGGCGGTATGGGTGACGGAAAAGGAGTGACGGGCAGGGGAGAGAGAAGAAATGAAGTCGGCGGCTGCTGACTGGTTGTTGGTTGCTGGGTGTGGGAGGTTGGGGTTTGTAATGGGGTTTTTCGGTAGTGTATGGTGGTTTGGAGTGGTGGTTTCGCGATTTGGGGGAGATGAGAGGTTATTTGGTGGCTGAAATCAGGGGTGGAGGAGGTGTTCTGGCTGGGTTGCGGTTGTTGGGGGTCGGGTTCTGTGGTGGTTTCGGGTCTATCGGTGGGGGTTTTGGGGGAAGTTGGGGTCTGGTGGCTGGAGAGGTGCAGGGTGGAAGAGATCGGAGAGAAAGAAGAAGGGTGCGGTGGGCTGTGGGGTTCGCCGGAGATGGGTGGCTGGATCTGGGTGGTTCTCTAGCTGTTCCCGGTGGTGTTTGGTGGTTTGAGGAGTTCGTGTTGTTGTTTGGTGCTGCTGGTAACGGAGATGGAGGGTCGCGGCTGTTTCTCGAATAGGGGAGAATGGAAGGGTGACGGGTTCTGCCATGGCAGTGAGGTTGAGAGAGAAGGGCGACGGCTGCAGGTTGTTTTTCCGGCGAGGACACACCAGATTTCGATGGCGGCTGCCGGAATAAAAATGGAAAGAGGAAAAAATATCTTTTAGGGTTTCCATTTAGGGATTGTACTCTATCTAATTATTGTGGCAATGTAATATTATATACACAATTCAAATGAGCTAAAATAAGATCCCAAATACTTATCTGCGTATAACTTTATCTGTGTAAAAATAATAACAATAGTAATAAATAAATGAATAAATAATAAAAAAATTATTAAACTGCGTAAAAATTATAAAATCAAACTAATTAAAATTTTAATAATTTGAAAAATATGAGTAATTATCGAAAATTAATCTAAACTTGTCAAAATAATATATTTTAAACTATTTAAACAATAATAACACAAAAATATAAATTTTTAAAATGACAGGTCAAACTTGGGTGTCAACACGTACGATACAAACCTTGGAGGACATGTTGAGATCATGTGTCATCGACTTCAAAGGAAATTGGGATGATTATTTATCCCTTATTGAGTTTTCCTACAAGAACAACTTTCATTCGAGCATTCAAATGACTTTTTATGAGGCCTTCTATGGGAGGAGATGTAGATCACCGATTGAATTGTTCAAAGTAGGTGAAGTAGAATTGATTGGGCCAGACTTGGTACACTAAGCTATGGAGAAGTTAAAGGTCATCCAAGAGAGATTAAGAACTACGTAGAGTCACTAGAAATCTTACACCGATGTTAGGATAAGGGACCTAGAGTTTGAAGTGAATGATTGGGTATACTTGAAAGTGTCACCCATGAAGGGTGTAATGAGATTAGGGAAGAAAGAAAAGTTGAGTCCTCGATATATTGGTCCTTACCAAATTGTGAAAAGAGTGGAAAATGTTGCTTATGAGTTGGAGCTACCAGTAGAGCTAGCAACCATTCATCCGGTCTTTCACATTTCTATTCTTAAGAAGTGTTTGGGAGATTCGTCCTTGGTTGTGCCTGTAGAGAGAATTAGAGTGAAGAATAATTTAAGTTATGAAGAGGTCCCAGTCCAAATCCTTGATCGTCAAGTTCTCAAGTTGAGAACTAAAGAGGTTGCATCTGTAAAAGTGTTGTGGAGAAGTCAATCTATTGAAGAGGCCACATGGGAAGCTGAAGAGGATATGAAATCTCCTATTCATTCCTAATTATGAAATTGATGGTAATGATTCATTCCTATTCTTTGAGTTACTTTTCCATTATCGAGTTAAGTTTTTATCTCCAAGTTGATGTTCCCCTTGAGTCTATGAGTATTTGAGTATGAATGTCTTTAATTGTATTTGTGCCTAATGATGATGTTAGAAATAGTTGTTTTCTTCTAAATCCTGAGTAGAAGTTGATTCTAGAGTATGAGTATTCGAGTATCCGAGTATTTGAGTTCTTGATGGTGTTCTTACTTGATAGGTCTTGAGTTGCTTATCATTCGAGGACGAATGATCCCAAGGGGGAGATATTGTGACACCTCATAAATTTATTCTTACATGTACCTATGTTTCAAGCCTCATTCTTATATGTGAGAAGTGTATTAGGGTCATAAGAGACTTCTAGTATTTAGATAAGTTCAAAACTCTTCTATAAATTGAGTTTTGAGTGTTAGATTATATAAGGGTCGACTTTAAATAATTATAACTCTTATCAGATAAATAATTATGTGATTCATGACCTACCAAATGAAAGCTCTTTGAATTATCTTTCCAACACAATTCATTTCACCTCATTTTGAGTTCGGAGTAAAAAATTATGATCATTTTACTGAATATTGCTAGATATAGAGTGTACATACAAAACCTAATACGGGTCGTGAATTAAAGTATGTTCCCATCTGTACACTCGTGGAAAAGTCATGAAAATTAATTTTTGAGCCCTAGACTTTACGTATCATAAAAACTTCTACGAGCCATAGATTAGGTTCGTGGAATGATCCAGTAACCCCGAAAATTTGCCTAAAAGTTCACAGAATGGTTCCTATGGGTCATGGAAGTTTCTACGGATCGTAAGTGGGTCCGTGGACGACTTTTGATAGCTTTTTTTAAAGGGTTATTTTGGTCTTTTCCCACCCTTTTAAGGTCTAAACTTGACATTTTTATACCTAAACAAGTCCTAAAACGTATCTAACCAGTAACATTATGCTAAATCACCCTGTCTGACTTACAACAAGGTTTCAAGGGAGAAAAAGGTTAGGGTTTGAGGCAAAAACTTGAGAATTCTTCCAAGCTGTTCAGAGACTAAATATTTTAGGTATGTAAGGCAAACTAAAACATGAATTTTGTTCTTCCATGTGCCCATAACCCGAAGTTGATGGAGTTGTGAGTGAATTGAATCTTCCATGACTGTTTCTTGAAGGATTTTCTTAAATTTCAATGTATATCTATATAATTTTGCGTGAATTACAACTTTTATTTTAATTTTCTACATGAACCCTATACTGAATTCTTGTTATTTTAACATATTGCATTTAAATGAGTATGCATGAGTATAATTTGAACCTAAAGAGTCAATAGAATTCCTAAATGATTTAACTCTATTTTTATTTTTTTTCTTGAATACAATGAGTTAGAATGATGCATGATTGAGTCTATACAAGTCAAGAGTTGAACCTTAAAAGAATGTAACCAAAAAGTTGATAGTTGATGTGATGAATTGAGTTGACAAATGTCCAATGAGACTAGTTGAATGAGTTAACCATAGGGTTAATTTCTTATGAGCATGTTGACTCTTGGGAGGAGTATTGAGCACCAAATTGAGTAAGAGTAAGTCCAACTTGAACTCAATAATTACGTGACCAGCGTAGGATAGGATTGAACCGTAAAAGTTGATATTTCTTATTGTCCCAAAAAGAGGACTTGATGTTATTATTGTGGATCCACTGATGGGATTTCCTTTACCCTGACAAGGTATTGGATGGATGTGGCAACGACATCATTTTGTTGTATCATTACCGGCTCATAGGTGATGATTGTCGGTTAGAGAAACTCCTAAATAGGTCTTGATAGTACTCTGAGTGGATGGGATGAGATGGTATATGAGCGGTCATTGTCTAAACTACATTCTTACCTTATAATTTTGACTTGATGATTGAGTTCCTTACTTCCTGAGTTGAGCTATTTTGAGTAGATGTTATTCTGCATTTACATGTTTCATTCTACCATTTTACATACTTGTACATTCCACGTACTGATGTCCATTTGAGCCTTCATCTTTTCATGATGCAAAGACAGGTACTAGCGGTCATCAACAGGCGCCCCATTGAAGACCTATTTGCATCCATCTAATTGGAGAGTCCTCCCCTACTTTTGGAGAATGTCATATTTTTTCTTCTGGCTTTGAGTTTGGACCTTCTATTTTATTTTGAGGTAGCCATGGATCTGCCATTGACGCCACTTAGTCAGATGTTTAGAGGCTTCATAGACTAGACGATCGAGTTATGATTGGATGTTATTTTTTGCTAGTTTTCTTTCACACTAGTCTTACTTAATTTTTGGATAGATTGTTTGGACTTTGACCCTTCGATTTTTGTATTATCATTGCATTTTCTTGAGTATTTCTTTATCATTGATATCTTCCGCTATTAGAATATGATTGAACGAATGTGATAAGACCGAGTAGTTCGCTTGGGGGCTAGCAATATTATCTGAGTGTCGGTCACGCCAAGGGTACCCCCCAGGGCGTGACACACAAAGACATCCTTTACATCACATAAATCAGCAAAAATATATTTGAATTTCTCTTGAAAAATAATACTTCAAGTTAACTATATGAATTATAAATTTGTTGTTACTTTGACTTGTTTCATGAAAGATTTAATTGCTAATTGATATATATATATATATATATATATATATAATTTAACAACCCATTTTAAGATGAGAAGTCCCACATCAGTAAAACATAGGAGAGATGTTGGATATATAAGTAAACAAGTCTTACCTACTAGTAACGCATTTTAAAGCTTGAGGGTCTAAGCCCAAAGCGGACAATATCAATAGCGGGCTGGGTCATTACAGATGGTATCAGAACCACTCATGTGTCAGCCTTGTCGATATGGGTCTAGAGTTCAACTGAGTTTAGGCGAATCCTGGTGAGGCAGGACAAACATCAAAGCTGATTCTAGGCCAATCCCATATAGTGGGGTAAACCTCAGCGAGGACATTGAGTCTATAGAGAGGGTGTATGTAAAAACCCATCTTAATATGAGAAGTCTCACATCGACAAAACATAGGAGAGATGATGGGTATAAGTAAACATGTCTTACCTACTAATGACGCGTTTTAAAGTCGTATGAGCCTAGGCCCAAAGTGGACAATATCACTAGTGAGTTGGGCTGTTACAGATGGTATCAGAGCCACTCCTATGTCAGCCTTGTGGATGTAGGGCTAGAGTTCAACTGAATTTAGGCGAATTCCGATGTGGCGCGATAAATCTCAGTGTTGAGTCTAGGCGGATCCCATACAACGGGGCAAAATTTAGCGAGGATGTTGAGTCTATAAAGGGGGTGTATTTAACAACTCATTTTAAGATGAGAAGTCCCACATCAGTAAAACACAAGAGAGATACTGGTTATGTAAGTAAACAAGCCTTACATATTAGTGACGCATTTTAAAGCCGCGAGGGCCTAAGTCCAAAGCGGACAATATCACTAGCGGACTGGGCCATTACAGATGGTATCAGAACCACTCTTGTGTTAGCCTTGTCGATATGGGGCTAGAGTTCAACTGAGTTTAGGCGAATCTCAATGAGGCGAGGCAAACCTCAGTGTTTAGTCTAGGAGAATCCCATACAGTAGGAAAAACCTCAACGAGAACACTGAGTCCATAGAGGGGTGTATGTAACAACGCATCTTAAGATGTAAAGTCCCGCATCGGCAAAACACAGAAGAGATATTGGACATATAAGTAAACAGGTCTTACCTACTAGTGACAAATTTTAAAGCTATGTGGGCTCAGGTCCAAAGTGGACAATATCACTACCGAGTTAGGTTGTTACATATAATTGTTTTTAAAATAAATATTCGGTTCTTTAGTGCGTCAAAGTTTCGATACCGCTACATCGAACACCGAAGAACCAAAGTTTTGAAAAAAGAACACCAATACCAAACCAAAAAATGAAAGAACCAAAACCGAAGAATCAAATTAGTTTGGTTCAGTTCAGTTTTTAAATTTTTTGGTATTTATGCCCACCCCTAATTACTCTCAAAGAAGTTGAAAGACTAATCTTTTTATTTTCATATTTCTGAAAAATCAAAGTGTCAATTTTTTAAATTATGTTATTTGACAATATTTTTTAAAGAATCGTGAAAAAAGTGTATTTCAAAAAATATTTAATGAAATACAGTTTTTCAAATTTACCTTTTCAAACAAAATATGATCATTTTGATCCTAATTAAAACAAATAGAACTATCCAAATTATTCATAAAATATACCATTTACATTATATTTAAAGTAGATATATGTTTAGGGTCATCCATTATTGTTTCATTTACTTAGAATTGTGTAGGTTGTGTATGAAAAAAAATCTTAGTAGTGTGCGCTATTCCGGAATGAGATTTGTCAAGTCTGAATCTGAATTAGTTGGATTTCAATTGGATTCTGAATATCGAATGAATAATTAAAAAATATATATACTCTTATGACAATATTAAGGATTTTCAAATATTTATAGTATTCAATTTAATAATATTGACGTGACGCACACGTGCAACGCACGTACACTAAACTAGTCTATATTAAAAGCGTGAAGACCCTTAAAAATGTTGTTTGGACTTTTTACCCTTCATTAAAATACTCCGCTTTGGACAAAATTATCTTTTCACAATTTTTCTTAATTTATTATTTTATATTTTATTTATTTAGTTTCAAAATTCACTTTTGAATTAGAATTTCTTTATATTTAGGATTCACTCTTGATTTAGTACTATTAAACATTAAACTATTCCTTTTATATTATGAGTTTTTTTAAAATTAAACTTCAATCAATTAATTATTTAAATCCTAACTATTCAACTCCAAATTATTACTTTATGTATTCTTAAACTATTAACATATTTCTATATTATAAGTAATTAAATTGATTTTCTTATTTTTGCTCATTCACAGTAGATTAAACTATTGCATCAAATTAATAGTATTTATTTAATTTTGTTTATATAAATATTGTATTTATTTTAATGGCAAGTACTATTTATATATAATTTTTACATTGACATGACACATACGTGCAAAACACGTATACTAAACTAGTATAATAAATAAATGATAATAATTTCAAAAAATAGTAAATGACAATTTTGTCCATCAGAGATTCGTTTAAAGAATGACAAATAGTTATCTGTTAGATAGATATAACATTCATTTTAACGTGAATTGCTATCTTTTTTTTTTAATAATGTTATTATTTTTGTATATAATTTTGTTGATTGAGGTGAAACATACGTGCAAAACAGGTGCACTAAACTAGTTTAATATAATAGTGTAGCAAATCAACGTTCAAAGTTCGAACTAACAATTTAATCACTCAATTAGTAATAATTCAAAGTTCAAAACTAATAATGTAATTGATTACAGATTCAACATTAGAAAGAAAATTAACAAACAAAACCCTAAAATACAAAACCAGCATAAACTAAAATCATATGCATATATTTTAATTAAATTAAAATCACAGGAATACATTTCAATTGAATTAACCTAATTAACATAAAATGCATTCCTAATATTAGAAACAAAAAAATTGATTAGACATTGGAGATACTTCATTACCAACAACAATGTACTTAATTCTGACTCTTGGGTAGTACTCCCTCCGTCCATCTTTACTTGACCCCTATACTATTTTAGGATGTCCAATAATACTTGTCCAGTTTATGAAATC
>JBCEWC010022312.1:0-10081 GCA_038996855.1 Solanum aculeatissimum | reverse complement strand
TTATTTACGGATTCACTTGTGGGTAATATTAGAGTTTTTAAAGAAATTGAACTTTATGGATTCTGAATTCTCGGACAGCTACCTCAAGTTTTAGTAATTGATTTTTTAATTGTACATACAAAAGGACAATGTGGTGCACAAAACATCATACATTCATGCAAGGTATGAGAAAAGGTCACACCCAAAAGACTACAAATATACTATCAGTGTTGTGGCCCCTTGTTGACAAGCCAATTCTTTTTATCTTATTGTAATCGCAGGAAAACTGAAATTTTGAAGTCATATTCTCATTAGCTTAATTGGGAACTTGTTAATGTCGAATACATGACTAGATTTTTACTAACAGGAGTTGGCAATGTTGATTTGAGGAGAAAACTATCTTATTGTGAATTGATCAGGTATGTTTTCAACTTTTGCTTCTCTCTAATATTATGATTTAATAGTTGAAGAAATTATGATAGAAAGAAAATTGAGGTTGCTTGATTCAGATTGTTAAATTTTTCTCAGTGATGAAGTTTTTACGCTTTATATTGTTTTAATTTATTTTTTTTCAGAGAGAATGTAGTGTATATTTCATTTCTTATGATTTAGAAATAACAATGAAATCAATTGGAGATGCTTTGAAGAATTCACCACAAGGGAAGATATTGCAATAGTATTAATCAATCAATATATGAGTATTTATTTTATTTCACCTCTTGTTTTATGACAACATCCGTAGCATTCAACCACTGGTTGTAACATTGTCATGGAGAATGTTGAATACTTCATCCATTTCAATTTGTTTGTTTCACTTTTCTTTTTAGCCCTTTTTAAAAAAAATGTCTCTTTCCTTATTTTTGGCAACTCTTTAATTCTAACTTTTTATCTGACATGTTTAAGAAAACAAGATTAAAGGGTGTTTTGATACATTCTACATATCTTACTTTCCACTTTTTTGTATTTTTGAGCTCTATCTTATCTTAGCGATCGGCCGTCTAAAATTCTAACTTTGAAACTTTGTGATACCTTTATTTTTTCGCTACAAATTTCTTATTTTCATATGAGAATCAAGGCGAACCAAACAAGGAATCACGCGTAGACAAACCTGAGCATTGTCCTGCTCTATGGAGCCCTCTGGAACTAGAGTTGAGGCTGCTTTCTTTGTAATTTCTGCTAATTTTTTTGTGCTCGCCTACCTGCTCACCTATTTTACCACTATTGTTTCAACACAAACACAAGGCCATTACATCCTCTGCCAATCATTGTATTTAACATGTAGATCTCTTTTTTTCCCCGAATAATCAAGGAAAACCCCAGGGTGGCGAATAATGACCTTGGTCTTCTGACCCTCTCCACTCAAATATGAAGCTTTGAACTTGTAACGTTAAAAAATGATTGTCTTATGTCTACACCAAAGTCCTAGGGTAATGTATGTATTTTCAAATATGCCTTGATCTTGAGAGTTCATTTAATGAAGTTTAGTTCAAACTTATAAATTTCGTTCTCTTTGCTTCAATGAAAATCAATTGAGTATACATTCCTCTCACTAGAGTAACACGCATAATACAGTAAGGGGTTTTTCCATATAAAGAAGGTCATTATGCATCAGCTATACCCATGCTTGCACCAGTATGACCATTACTTAGAGATTTTATTATTTTTCTATGCAGGTCTTGTAAATAATAAGTAGACTATCACCAATATCAATCAACCACTCTTTTGATTGTTGAATTGTATTGACGTTCAGATTGTATTTGCATCATCCTCATACCACTTCACATCATTGGTAATCTTTTATTCAGTTTTCCTTGAATTATACATTTTGCCTCCATGTTGTCTATTTTTTCTCATTTCATCATTTCCTTTGTTTACTCTTGCATCTTCTTCTATTACTTTCTTCTTGTTTTTTTCTCACTAAGCCTTCTTATATGGACTCAATACTTAGGTACAACAGTGCTAGAACAATGGAAGTATAGGGAGGTTGTTCAATACTTTGACAATGATGTACATCTATGCCCACGTAGCTATACAATTCTTGTTGGGCTCGGGTAATGTTCGGACTGACCATACTAGTTCATTACTAACCTTCAATTTCATCAGATATTAAAATTATATGATTGGAATATTAAAAAAGTAAATCATCTTATTGTAAGTACATATATTTGTATTTCAAAAGAATGTTATTTCTTGACAACTCTTATGACCCTTGTCCCTTTGCATGTAAAGATTTTGGACAAGTGGCTTGACACTTGTCATAAGAAGGCTTTCCTATTGGCCTATAAAAGAAGTCATTTTTTCCTTTGAAATATGCAGTAGAAAGCAAAAATCTTTTGCTCTCTCTCCCACGCGTTCTCTCACTCTTTTCCAACTTAATTTTCTTGTAGTTACAATTATGATTTTCTTATTTTATTATTCTAAATTATCTTGCCGATGTAAATTAATTTTCTGATTCTTATATCTTCTATTTAAATAGAAAAAGATTGTTTAATCTAGAGAAAACATTTCACACTGCTGAAATAGTTTCTTAGGACAGTGTCCAACACGACTCAAGTATTAATTTTCAACTATTTAAAATATTATTGTAGTAGCATCTATTTAATTTTCAATATTTTATATTTTGTTAAATATAAAATTATATTATTATTGTGACATTATTCATAGTTTTCCCAACAATCTAAGAAACTATGACAAAAAATATATATTCTGAAACTATTAATAATATTGATATTGGTGCTACCCTGACTGCTCCTGATTTTGTCATTCTTCTGGAGGCTTATGATATTAAACATTACAGGTATGTAAATATACATGGTTACAAGTCCAACGCTAATAATAAATCCTTCATTAAAAATACTCCTTAATACAAAGGAATATTGAAAAGAAATGACAATCACATTAAGCTAAAAATAAATTCGGTAAAAACGGATGATATGATTGTTGCAGTCATTTTAGAATAAATATTGAGGCCAATGTGAGAAACTGGTGATAGAATCTGGTGCTACGAGACACCTTTGCATAAATAAAAATGATTTTGTGTCATACACTAAAGTTGAGAAAGGAGAAGAAATTATTTATTTTGGTGACTCAAGGACAACTTAAGTTCTTGGAAAAGGAAAAGTTCTTCTCAAATTCACATTTGGTAAGACTTTGGCATTGAGTAATGTATTACATGTTCCTAATATCCGAATTAATTTGATTTCTGTGAAATTATTAGGAAAAAGTGGAGTGAAGGCATCTTTCAAAAATGATTAGGTTATTTTGACCAAAAGTAATATTTTTGTGGAAAATAGACTTTAAAATCATGGATTATTTGTGTTTAATATTTGTGATAATTTCAGTAAAAATGCATCTGCTTCTGCGTATATGACTGAACCTATTTCTTTATGGCATGCTAGATTAGGACATGTTAATGCCTCATATTTAAAGAAAATGCATTCTCTTTATTTAATATCTTGTTTAGATTCAAATAATTTTGATAAATGTGAAATATGTGTTGAAGCTTAAATTATTAGAAAGCCATGTTTTTCAGTAAATAGAGAAATTGAATTATTATCTTTGATTCATACTGATTTGAGTGATTTGAAACAAACTATGACTAGAGGTGGTAAAAGATATTATGTGACTTTTATTGATGACTTTTCTAGATTTTTTAAATTGTATTTGCTTAGAAATAAAGATGATGCGTGCGTTTCTTATAAATTTGAGGTTGAAAATCAACTCAGTAGAAAAATTAATAGAATAAGATCCGATCGAGATGGAGGATATATATCTCTTAATGTTTTTTGTGAAAAGGAATGAATTATTCACGAAGCAACCCCGCCTTATTCACCTGAGTCTAATGGAGTAGCTGAAAGAAAAAATAGTACCTTGAAAGAAATAATTGAATTCTATTTCAATTAGTTCTAATGCTCTTGATAATTTATGGGGTGAAGCTATATTATCTTTATGTCATTTACAGAATAGAATTCCTCATAAAAGAACTGATAAAACTCCTTATGAATTGTGAAAAGATTATAGACCTAATTTGAAATACTTAAATGTGTAGGGGTGTCTTGCTAAAGTCCTTTTGCCTGAACCTAAAAAGAGAAAAATAGGTTCTAAAATTGTTGACTGTATGTTTATTGGATATGTGGAACATAGTGTTGCATATAGATCTTTTGTTTTAAGAATTGATGTGTTTGATTCCAATACTATTATTGAGACAAAAAATGCTAAATTTGTTATCATATTTTTTCACTGAGTGATAAAATTTCTCATGCACTTGTTGAAAGAGTTAATGAGTCTATTCCTAATATTGAGGAACTAAGAAGGAGTAAAAGGCCTAACAAATATTTTTCTTATGTAAATGATTTTCAAACATTTCTTATTAACAATGAACGATTAAATTATTTTGAAGTTATATCTTTTTCAGATGCTAAATTTTGGAAAGAGGCAATAAAAGTTGAGATTGATTCAATTATGAAAAATGATACATGGATTTTGACTGATTTAGCTCCTGGTGCAAAGCCTATCGGTTGTAAATAGATTTTCAAAAAGAAATTTAATCTTGATGGATCTGTAGATAAATATAAAGCTTGGTTAGTAGCAAAATGATTTTCTCAAAAGCAAAATATTGATTATTTTGATACATTTGCACCAATGACTAGAATTTCCTCCATTCGAATTTTAATTGTCTTAGCATCAATTCAAAAATTTATTATTCATCAAATGGATGTAAAAATAATATTTTTAAATAGAGATTTAGAAGAAGAAATTTATATGGTTCAACCTGAGGGATGTATTATTCTTGGACAACAAAATAAAATTTGTAAACTTATTAAATCTTTTTATGGTCTTAAACAAACTCGTAAACAAGAGCATAAAAAATTAGATCAAATCTTATGGAGAGATAATTTTTCTTCTGTTGATTTGGCTGAATGTGTTTATACTAAAATGATAGACAATGATTATGTGATAATATACTTGTATGTTGGTGATATGCTCATATTTTGTACAAGTTTAAAATGTTGTGCAGCATACCAAATTATTTTTGTCTACTAATTTTGATATGAAAGATATGGGTGAAAGTAAATATGATATTGGAAGTTAAAGTTATGAGGAGTGAAGATGCTATAATGTTGTCACAAGAACATTATGTGGAAAAACTTCTTATAGCATCTTCAATTGAGAGTTAGCATCATAAGGAACCATGAATTATGGTATCATGTATAATGAATTTCCTTCTACATTAAAAAGATATTGTAATGCAAATTAGATCTCTGATTTATATGAGACAAAATCCATTAGTGGATATGTGTTCACCTTAGGTGGTGGTGTAATATCATGGAAATCAACTAAGCAAACAACCATTGCTAAATTGACTATGGAGTCAGAGTTTGTAGCTCTGGAGCTAGCTGGTTCTGAGGCTGAGTGGCTAAGAAATTTCTCAGCGAGTATCCCTTTGATAAATTATGTGTTTCCTCATGTGCCTATACACTGTGATTGTCAAGCAACAATTTCTATTTGCGAAGAATAAGTCTTATAATTATAAGAGCAGACACATGAGATTAAGGAATGATGTCATAAAGTAGTTGCTAAGAGATGAAATTATTTTCATTGATTATGTGAAGTCATAATTGAATTTTCCTGATTCACTTACTAAATCTGTGGGAAGAAAATTAATTCTTCAAACCTCAATAGAGATGGGTTTAAGGCCTATGTGATTGTCAATAAAGATGGTAACCTAATTTATGTGATTGGAGATTCCATGAAGTAGGTTCATACGGGTAATAACAAGTCAATATTGACATTGTGCACTAACTGAGAGTGCTTGAACTGCTACTAATTATGAGAAATTAGTTATCAACTCTTAATGAATTAATAGTCCTTAATTAGGGATGATGTATTTAAAGCAGTGTACACTTGATGATTTATCTATATGAGAAGTGGAGTGAGGTCATTCCTATGAGACTTTGGCCTAGTCAGAGCTCTCATGAATAACCAGGCACGCGCATGGCCAATTATCGCAAAACCGCATTGAACAATAAAATTACTGAGGTCAAAATACGATTGGTAAAGTATCCGACTTACAATAAGAACTATTAGTTCATAATAATATTATATTAGTAATTCTACCAGTTAAATTTTATCAATCTAAGTTTGATTCATAGTCCAAAAGACACCAAGCCTGTTGTATTTTATTCCTGCAAATCCAGCAAGTTAAGACTTTTTTCTATAAATTCTTTTGAAATATATGGGGGATTGTTAATAATGTTTTTGTATTTCAAAAGAATGTTATTTCTTGACACCTATTATGCCACTTGTCCCTTTCCATGTAAAGATTTTTGACAAATGGCTTGACACTTGTCACAAGAAGGCTCTCCTATTAGCCTATACAAGAAGCCACTTGTCATAAGAAGGCTCTTCTATTGACAACTCTTATGCCACTTGTCCAAAATCTTTACATGCAAAGGGACAAGTGACATAAAAATTGTCAAGAAATAACATTCTTTTGAAATATGCAGGGGATTGTAAATAAATGTATTGTATTTCAAAAGAATATTATTTCTTGACAATTCTTATGCCACTTGTCCCTTTGCATGTAAAAATTTTGAGACACTTGTCATAAGAAGGCTCTCCTATTGGCCTATAAAAGAAACCATTTTTGTCCCTTGAAATATGCAGTAGAAAGCAAAAAAATTTTGCTCTTTTTCCCACGTCCTCTCTCTCTTTTTCAACTTAATTTTCTTCTGGTTATAATTCTAAATTTCTCATTTTTATTATTTTAAATTATCTTGTTGATAATTAATTTGCTGATTCTTGTATCCTCTATTCAAATAGAGAGAACTTGTTTAATTTTGGAGAATCATTTCACACTGAAATAGTTTCTTAGGACAGTATCCAACATGACTCAAATCATCTATTTAGTTTTTAGTATTTTATATTTTGTTAAATATAAAATTACATATTTATTGTGATATTATTCACAATTTCTTCGACACTTATTTTTTAAAATTAATATTCAAAGATTGGAATAATATTTTTGATATCCGAGGTGTATAACATCATAACGGGATGTGGGCTAAAATTCCTCAAAATTAATGGAAACAAATGGGCCTAATTTTTCTTTGAGTTTTTCTTTTCACATGGGCATCTTATTACACCAAACTACCCCACATATTCCACTAAATTTCGTGGGGGTTCTCTCTGTCTTATTAAAATATCTCTTTGGTGTCAAGATAGTACTCCTAATACTATATAGTATGATGGGATTAGTCCACAGCTTTAACAACCCATTTTCATTTATGTACTGTCAAGGAAAAAAGAAAGATTAATGGAGAAAGCTATTGAAAGGCAGAGAGTTCTACTGGAGCACCTTCAGCCCATTCGTTCTTCTTCTTTCACTGTAAGCCTTTTTCTTCTATTTCCAACTTACTTCTATATAGCATTTCTTTTTTAACAGAAGGTAAAAAGAGACAACCTTGAAAATAGGCAGAACATAGCTATTTGTAGTCTTAATTATCCCTTGAGCATGGCCACTGCCCAGGCAAATTGGGGGTTAGGGGTGACTCAATTAATAGTTTTTTTTCTTTTTTTTTAATTGAATTCGGCCACCAGGTCCATTTTATTAAAAAATAATATTCTGAACATTTGAACGCTTTACAAATGTTGTTGGGCCCAAGCCCAACAAGAATGAAACACTAGCCCTATTACTAAAAACACTACACTTTCCCTTTCGTGATATCTCAGCCTTCCAGATGAGTCCGTTCTTCCATGGCGATTTGTCGTGCTTTGTGAAGCTCCTTTTTGTGCTTATTCTCCTTCTATTTCTGCTTCTGCTGTAAGCTCTGTTCTTACTTTTCTCTCTACATGTTTGTTATTTGCTCTTAGATGTAACCTTGTCTGCCATTAATTTTCTCAGGATGCCTTGTGATGCTCCTCCCTGGTCTCCTTCATATCTGGACAAAGGGGTTCTCTTTTCTCTGAAGATCGATTTGTACGCTCCTATTTGATTACCTGTCATGCCACAAACCATCTCTGCTTTACTATTTTGTTTCTCTGTGTTTCCAGGAAATGGCAAAGGGTAAACGCTCCTCCTTGTGACTTCTGATCTTCTGTCGCCTTTTTGATGACTTCTGACATTTTTTGTTAGCACATTTAGCCTTATCCATGGAAACCCTATGCTTTTTGTATATCTTCCTGCCTTACCAATAGTTCCATGTTGCACCCACACACTTAGATCTATCATTGTAAATGCCATGTATGTAGATTGTAAATAGTCGTCATGTTATGCTACTTAAAATAGCCCTTGTGCGAACTCTTAGTGTTGGGATTTGTGCTTTGTCAATGTTAAGGATTCTTTTGGCTTTCACTGGTAACTGTCCAAAATTTTGATACTGTAATTTCTCTGCATGTATGAAAATCTCATTAACTATGCAGTCTGCTAGCTGATTTGCTTCTCTAAACACATGCATTATTTCCACATCCATATTTTCCATGATTTGTTGTATGATTTCCACTTCCTCAATTAACTCCCATGTGATTTTTCATTTCCCAGTAAGCATCTGTTTGATCCTTAAAGAATCAGTCTGTACCTATATCTTTGCAATCTCCCTTGTTACACAATAATTTAGTGCCCACCTGACTGCCCTTGCCTCTGCCTCTATGTTAGTAGTGACTCCTATCTGTTGTGCCTCTGCATATATTAGGTTGCCTTCTTCATTCCTTATGCAGAATCTGTATGCACTCTGTCCTGGATTCCCTTTGCTAGCCCCATCTGTGTTGCAGATCCACCTATCATCCCTTGCAGAAGTCCAAACAACTTTCATAAAATATAGCTTAGGCCTATATTTGTTAAGTAATTCCACAATGTCACCCCACTGATTTGGTCGGTTTCTGATCCAAGGGAAATTCTCCTTCATAAACTGTAGTATTGTCTAGTTACACTGCACTACCATCCAGTGATAAGTGTACCCTTTCCCATTCCTATTGGCATTCCTTCTCTTCCACAGTTGCCACATGACTATGGCTGGGATAATTTTTACCACCTTCATAAGCTTTATTGGTCCTTGATAATCCCAACAACTATAAATTATCTGCTGCAAGTGCACCCCATCTACTTGAATACCTGCAAAACTAGCAAACTGCTTCCATAGTTTTTGGGCTATGGGAGCTGTTAGAAATAGGTGTTCCATTGTTTCCATTTCCTTCTTTTCACAACAATAACACCTAGACACCACTTGAATCTTCATCTTCTTTAAATTATCATCTGTTGCAATCCTTCTTTTCCACACCCTCCATAGAAAGAAAGATATCTTTAAAGGCAGCCCTTTAATCCATACATTCTTGGTCAATTGTTTACCCTGTTTTTTCTTTCTCAGCACTTTGTATGCTGACTTAACTGTGAATATTCCTGAAGTCTCCCCCATCCACCAGGCCCTGTCTACTCTATCTGCATCAATTGGAGGCTTGATAGTCTCTATTATGAACTCCACAAGATCTTCAGAAAGAACCATCAGTAGCTTCTCTCTTGACCACTGCTCATTTTCTATGAATTCCTAAACTTCAGCCTCCTCTTGGAGAACTAGGCTGCCATTGATAAAATACAATGCTCCCAATTTTGTCCAGTTATCAAACCAAAAACTTGAATTCCCAGCTTTGGGTTGCCACCAGATCTCATGTTCCATTTTCTCACTTACTTTTAGCATGCTTCTCCAAACCTGTCATGCTCCAGTGTTAGAGGCTATGACAGGGTGTAACTTCTTACAATATTTGTTCCATATGTACTGAGTCCATAGTGATGTGGTAGATGTTCTGAATGTCCACCACAACTTGGAAAATAAAGCTTTATTCACATCATGTAGAGATCTGAAGTTTAGACCACCTTCCTCCTTAGGATAACATAATTCATTCCAAGCCACCCAGTGTTTGCCTTTAACCCCTCCTACCTTACTCCACAAAAAATTGGCAAATAACTGGTGGATCTTCTCTATTACTCTTTTGGGAGGGTTCATCACTGCCAGCAAATAAATGGGAATTGACTATAATACATGACAAATGAGAATCTGTTTACCACCAAAGGATAATAGTTTGTTGCACCAAGAGAAAATCCTTCTAGCAA
>JBCEWC010022310.1:0-10082 GCA_038996855.1 Solanum aculeatissimum | reverse complement strand
ATGACTTCTATCTTCCACCGGACGATGTGTGATCATCTTGAAGACTATTGCTTGTGGTGAGCCCTTTTGTTCAAGGGAAATAACTACTTTCTATCTACCTGGTATTGTTGTTACTTTTCTTTACTTATGTATTGAGGGTGAGCCTCAAACTATGTCGAGGCCCCGCTTTATCTTAGGTAGAGGCTTGTTGGACAAACTAAACTCTTGTACGTCGGATTGTATTTGTTGGATATTAAAACTATTGAGATATTATGATTAATGAGCTTTGGTTATGGAAATGGCATTCGGTTGTGCCTATGACTTGATGTTGGGATTGTGTGTTGATTATGTGCTTATGTGGAAAGTCCCCTAACCCAGAATACCCCCATAGCTTGAGTCCTACTTACCCGCCCATTAGAGATAACTGTTATGTGCTATGTGATTCATATTCATCCCATTCCTAGCAACATCCGCATAACTTGAGTCCAAAGCCCCTTTTCCCATAGAACGTATGTGTTATGTATTTACTTCCGTGATTCTGAACCGGTGATGTGTGTGATGATGCTATGATGGCTTGATCGAGGACTTTCGGGTTCTCTTTTGCCATGTCACATCCAGCCCCCCTTCCGGGTCGTGACAAAGATGGTATCAGAGCCCTAGGTTTGTAATGATCCTTGGAGTCCAACATGCTGCGTTAATTAGAGTCTTGTTCATGGGTGTGATACGCGCCATGTCTATGAACAAGAGGCTATGATGACGTTTTAGTAATTTGCCTCATTTCATTTCTTCCTTATGCCGTGTCGTAAGTTGTTATGATAGTTCTTTCTAAACTCTTGGTATTCTTGTCGCTCTTTCAGAATATGCCTCCCAGAAGAGCTCCCCTTCCCCGTCAGGCTCCCGGGATTGAGGAACAAGCTCCTCGGGCACCGGTAGAGGAGCAGGTGTCCCATGCTGTGTTCAGGAATGTGGTATCGATGTTGGCCCAAGCCGTGGCCAACTAAGCCCGTCCGGTGAATCCCATGAATATTGGTACTCTGACTTCAAGGGTGAGGGATTTCACCCATATGAACCCTCCGGAGTTCTTTGGCTCTAAGGTCGATGAAGATGCTCAAGCGTTCATTGATGAACTCACCAAGGTGTTGACTATCATGGGTGTGGGTTCGGAGGAGAAGGCGGAGTTAGCTGCTTACCAACTTAAGGATGTGACACAAGTATGGTACAACCAATGGCTTGTTGAGAGAATGGTGGATGTTAAGGTTGGATGGGAAGAATTCAAGATGGTTTTCCTTGATCGATTTTTTCCTCTTGATCTTAGAGAAGCTAAGATGATTGAGTTCATAAATCTCTGACAGGGTAACATGACAGTGAGAGACTATGCCCTTAAGTTCACTAAGCTTTCCAAATATGCTTCTATGCTTGTGTCTGATCCCTGTGCAAGAATGCACAAGTTCATCTCTGGTGTATCAGATTTTGTTGTGAAGGAGTGCCAAACGACCATGCTTATTAGGAATTTGAACATCTTGAGGCTCGTGACTTATGCCGAACAAATCGAGGGTGAAAAGCTAAAGAAGAGAAGGGTGCACGAAGCTAAGAGGGCCTGACTTGATGGTGGGTTCTCCAATGTCAAGAGTAGTGGTGGGTTTGGCCATTTCCAATAAGGCCAAGATTCTAACATGAGAGTTGTTAATCCTAAGGTGCCTCCTTCTAAGGCACAGGTTGGGGGTGGTTCTCGATTTCCTCATTGTGGTCAATGTGGGGGAAACCATGCGGGTGAATGTAGAAGGGCCACGGGTGCTTGCTTTGGATGTGGTAGCTTGGTCACAAAATCTCAAATAGCCCAAAGAATGTGAAGAAGGACCAAGTTACTCCCAGTGATCAAGGGCAACCACTTTGATGCTTATGCTTTACTTGATCCAGGTGCAAATTTATCTTTTGTGACTCCTATGTTGGCTGTTAAATTTGGTATGAGTGTTGAAACCTTGAGGGAACCTTATTCGGTGTATACTCTCGTAGGCGATTCTATTATTGCCCAAAAAGTGTATCGGGGTTGTCCCTTGTCCATATGGCATAAAGTGTTCCCCGGTGACCTTGTAGAACTTGAAATATATGATTTTGATGTCATTCTTGGGATGGATTGGTTGCATACATCATATGCCTCAATTGATTGTAGAACTAGGCAAGTCAAATTCCAAGTTCCTAATGAACCCGTGTTGGAGTGAAAGGGTAGTGATTCTGTGGTTAAGGGTCAGTTTATTTCCTACCTCAAAGCCCAGAAGATAATTTGTAAAGGGTGACTCTATCATATTGTGCAGGTTAGAGATGTGGAGGGTGAGTCACCTAGGCTTGAATCGGTCCCGGTGGTAAATGAGTTTCCCGAAGACTTGCTCGGTATTCCTCCCAATAGAGAAGTGGATTTTGGTATAGACCTTTTTTCGAATACTCAACCTATTTCTATCCCTCCTTATCATATGGCCCCGACAGAGTTGAAGGAATTGAAAGATCAATTGAAAGATTTATTAGAAAAGGGGTATATTAGACCAAGCTTTTCACCTTGGGGTGCTCCGGTGTTGTTTGTGAGGAAGAAGGATGGGTCTCTCCGGATGTGTATTGATTATAGGCAATTGAACAAGGTGACCGTTAAGAATAGGTACCTGTTGCCTAGGGTTGATGATTTGTTTGACCAACTTCAAGGAGCTACTCATTTCTTCAAGATAGATCTTTGTTCGGGTTATCACCAATTAAAGGTGAGGGAGTGTGATATTCCGAAAATGGCTTTCCGGACTCGTTATAGGTATTTTGAATTTGTAGTGATGTCATTGGGGTTGACAAATGCTCTGGCGGTGTTTATGGATCTTATGAATCGAGTGTTCAAGTCGTTCCTCGATAATTTTGTTGTGGTCTTCATTGATGATATTTTGATCTACTCCCGTAGTGAACAAGAGCATATGGGTCGTTTGAGGTTGGTTCTCCAAACTTTGAGAGAAAAGCAATTGTATGCCAAATTTAGCAAGTGTGAGTTTTGGTTGGGAGAAGTTGCCTTCCTTGGTCATGTGGTTTCCGGTGAATGCATCAAGGTTGATCCTAAGAAAACCGAAACGGTGAGGGATTGGCCTAGACCATTGACTCCTTCGGATATTAGAAGTTTCATTGGTTTGGCCGGTTATTATAGAAGGTTTGTTGAAGGATTTTCCTCTATAGCGTCTCCATTGACCAAATTGACTTAAAAGAAGGCCAAGTTTGTGTGGACCAATGAATGTGAGAAGAGTTTCCAAACTTTGAAGGATCGACTTACATCGACTCCAATTTTGACCTTGTTAAATGGGTTAGATGGGTTTGTAGTTTATTGTGATGCATCGCGTATTGGTTTGGGTTATGTACTTATGCAACATGGTAAGGTTATAGCCTATGCGTCCCGATAATTGAAGGTGCATGAACAAAATTATCCGACCCATGATCTTGAGTTAGCGGCGGTAGTATTTTCTTTAAAATTTTAGTGGCATTATTTGTATGGGATTCATGTGGATGTCTTCACCGATCACAATAGCTTGCAATATGTGTTCACCTAAAGAGACCTTAATTTTATGTAAAGGAGATGGTTGGAACTTCTTAAGGATTATGATATGAGTGTCCTTTATCACACCGGTAAGGCTAATGTTGTGGCGGATGCTCTTAGTAGGATCTCCACGGGAAGTGTGACACATGTGGATGAGGAAAAGAAAGAGATGGTAAAAGATGTGCACCGGTTGGCTAGGTTGGGTGTGAGGTTGGCCGAATCCGACAATGGTGAAATTCTTATGCAAGGTGGATTCGCGTCTTCCTTGGTAGTTGATATGAAGGCTAAACAAGACTTAGATCCTTCCCTGGTAGAGTTGAAGAAGTTGGTTTCCGATGGCAAGATTGAGGTTTTCTCCCAAAGGGGAGATGGTGTGCTTCAGTACCAAAACTGTTTATGTGTTCTGAATGTGGATGGCTTGAGGGAAATCATCCTGAAAGAGGCTCACAATTCATAATATTCTATTCATCCAGGATCTACCAAAATGCACCGAGATTTGAAGGAGTTGTATTGGTAGCATGGTATGAAAAAGGATATAGCAAAGTTTGTGTCAGAGTGTCCTAATTGCCAACAAGTGAAAGTGGAACATCAAAGGCCCGGTGGCTTGACACAAGATATTGAAATTCCTACTTGGAAGTGTGAAGATGTGAATATGGACTTTGTGGTTGGGTTACCTCGTATTTAGAGACAATTTAATTCTATATGGGTGGTGGTTGATAGGATGACCAAGTCGGCTCACTTCTTACCAGTTAGGACTACCAATAGTACCGAGGAGTATGCTAGGGTGTACATTCGGGAGTTGGTAAGATTGCATAGTATACTAAGGTCTATCATATCGGATCGTGGTACTCAATTTACTTCTCATTTTTGGAGGTCCTTTCAAAAGGGACTTAGTACTAAGGTCAATTTGAGCACCGCATTTTATCCTCAAACCGATGGGCAAGTCCAAAGGATAATTCAAACCTTGGAGGATATGCTAAGGGCTTGTGTATTGGAGTTCAAAGGAAATTAGGATGACCATCTACCGCTCATCGAGTTTGCCTACAATAATAGATTCTATGCTAGTATTGGTATGGCTCCGTTTGAAGCTTTGTATAGTAGAAGATGTAGGTCTCCGGTTGGTTGGTTCGAAATAGGTGAGACGGCCTTGCTAGGCCCGGATTTGGTTGTTGAGGCTATTGAAAAGGTAAAGTTGATTCGGGAAAGGTTGAAAACGGCTCAAAGTCGCCAAAAGTCTTATTTGAATGTTAGAAAGAGAGATCTTGAGTTCCGTGTTGGTGATTGGGTATATGTGAAAATGTCCTCCATGAAAGGTACCATGCGTTTTGGCAAGAAGGGCAAGTTGAGTCCCCAATACGTTGGGCCTTATGAGATTGCGGAATGGGTTGGCAATGTAGCATATATGTTGGATTTACCTTTGGACATGAGTTCTATTCATCCGATTTTCCATGTATCTATGTTGAGGAAGTTGGTTGGTGACCCTAAGACAATTGCACCTTTGGAGGGAGTGACGATTGAAGAGAACTTGACCTATGAAGAGGTGCCGGTTGAAATTTTGGATAGACAAGTGAAGCGCCTTCGCAATAAGGAGGTAGCTTCGGTCAAGGTGCTTTGGAGGAATCAAGATGTGGAGAGTGCAACGTGGGAAGTGGAGTTGGACATAATGGAGCTATATCCTTATCTCTTCAAATCTACTCAAGCTTAAGGTACTAGGTTCTATCCTTTTATAGTCCTAATTTTTTGTTTCTTGAGTTTCATGACATTTCATGCATACATGAGCACGAAAATGATTTAATTAATATTTTGGCATTAGTTTTGAAAGACTTTTGATATGATGCATGATCTATTGAGTTATGGTTAGAATGTCTCTTGTTTTGATTGATGTCCTCAAGTCGTGGTCTTAGCTCATTTTGAGGATGAATATTCCCAAGGGGGAGATGATGTAACGACTCAAAATTTTTTGAACTTCTTGATGGTTGGTCTTGGTTAGTGTTGGACTGGTCATGGTTGAATTTTGGTAGCCATGGGTTATGTTTAAGTGGTCGGATTCAAGGAATTCGTTTTGTGGGAGTTGTAAGGCCGCTTAGACAGCAGTGACTTTGAAAAGGCATATCTTTTAGTACAGATTGAGCTGTATGGGCTATTATATATGAAATCGAAGCTCTTCGAGTACGGGTTTGATTCATGGATTTCCTTTCATCCATGAAGACCCAAGAATCCTACTCTTTAATTCATGATTTTAAGTTTCTTTAAGTTATGGGTTCTTCTAAATTTGATGTATTTCATTGCATTGGATTGTGGGTTGTAGAAATTAGGTGAATTAATAATGATTTAAGTTTGAATTTTATGAATTTTCATGGAAATTCTTGAAGGATCAATATGCATGTCCCTCAATGGTTTAATTATGCATGGGTAAATTGCATTATGTTTGAATATGGAATTTCTCATGATTTATGTTGAATAAGAAGAGGAACTCCTCCCAATTCGCCCTTCCTCGCTACCTATGGACCGGACATTATCTCTTGAATTGTAAATTTAAAGTTGAACCGCTATTATCCATGCACTTGAATTTCTCATTCATAGCATATGCATTGAAGATTGGTTATGATGAAACTCTTATTATGATATGATATGTTAAGCCTTGTGATCACATAGTCTCTTGTTATGGCTCTTTGAGCATTTTGGGTGCTTGCACCACTTGGATATGTTATGAAGTCTTGATATGATAAGCTTGTTATGTAGTGCATATTATGTGCTAACCCATAGTCTTTGTCTACATGTTCTCACCATGTAAGGACCGGAGACGACTTCTATCTTCCACTGGACGACGTGTGATCATCTTGAAGACTATTGCTTGTGGTGAACACTTTTGTTCAAGGGCAATTGCCACTTTCTATCTACCTAGTATTGTTGTTACTTTTCTTTACTTATGTATTGAGGGTGAGCCTTAAACTATGTCGAGGCCCCGCTTTATCTTAGGTAGAGGCTTGTTGGAAAAACTAAACTTTTGTACGTTGGATTGTATTTGTTGGATATTATGACTATTGAGATATTATGATTGATGAGCTTTGGTTATGGAAATGGCATTCGGTTGTACCTATGACTTGATGTTGGGATTGTATGTTGATTATGTACTTATGTGGAAAGTCCCCTAACCCGGAATGTCCCCATAGCTTGAGTCCTACTTACCCGCCCCTTAGAGATAAGTGTTATGTGTTATGTGATTCATGTTTATCCCATTCTCGGCAACATCCCCATAGCTTGAGTCCAAAGCCCCTTTTCCCCTAGAACTTATGTGTTATGTGTTTACTTCCACGCTTCCGAACTGATGATGTGTGTGATGATGCTATGATGACTTGATTGAGGACTTTTGGGTTCTCTTTCGCCATGTCACATCTAGACCCCCTCTTCCGGGTCATGACAAGATCCTTAAGTTTGTCTCTAAATTTCATTTAGCACTCAAACTCAATTTTGTTCTATTTTAACCCTTCAACTCCAAGTTTCATGTTCCATTTTGACACTTCTTTCCAAGAAATCAACCAAATGGGGAGAATGTACTTCACATGTCATGACATGACACAAAAGTCAATAAAAAATACATACGCAATCCCTCTAACTTATCCTTATTTATTATTTTGACACTATATCTTACATTTTCTCCATTTTAACCTTTCGACTCTATTTTTTATGTATAATTTAAAAATAATTACTAATTTTTTAATTTTAGATTTGTTCTTTATTTTTATTTTTTATTTTATAATCTATGTTTGTTCGATAGTTTTAAAACATTTCTTAAACAATTAATAGACAATTTTGTAAAAACAAGAGTAATATTTTTTTTAGAGTTTCTCTATATTATTTTTTAAAAATAACCAAGGAAAGTGTGTCAATTTTTTTTAAAATAATCAATTAAATTAAATAATATCATATATATTTTTTTATATATTCAAGCTTTGTAGATTTGACTCAAATACTAACTCATATTTTTTGTTTCCACAAAATTTTGTGAGTTAAAGCCACAAAGCTTGAATATGAGAAAAAAAATAAAATATATGATGTTATTTAATTTAATTGATTATTTAAAAAAGAAAATCGACACACTTTCCTTGGTTACTGTTTTTTTAAAAAATATAGAGAATCTCTACAAAACTTTTTTTTTTAAATTGTCTATTAATTCTTTAAGAATATTTTTGAAAACTAATGGACAAATGTTGATAATAAAATAAAAAATAAAGAATAAATATAAAAATAAAAAAAATATAGAATTATTAATCGTATTTAAATGATACATAAAGAATAGAGTTGAAAGGTTAAAATGGAATAAAGATAAAATGTCAAAATAAAAAATAAGGGCAAGTTAAACGGATTGTGTATGTATTTCAATTGGTTTTTGTGACATGCCATGACATTTGAAATACACTCTCCCTATTTTGTTGATTGGCCAAACACATATGTAGACCCTTAAACTTGTTCCCACATTTCATTTTGGCACCCCAACTCAACCTTGTTCCATTTTAACCTTTCAATTGTCACGCCCCGAGAGCCTATCCTTGGCATGGCCAGCACTCAGAAACCATTGTTGGCTCCCAAGCAAATCACTTGACCTTATCACATTCATTTAATCATAGTTTAACACATCAGTGGAAGACTAGAGATGAAAAATATGGACAAATCTCAATATATAAAGGTCATAATCCAAAAATCAAACTCCAATTCTCTGACATAAAACTAATTTAAAAGAAAATTAATTAAGAGATAAAGATCTCAACATCAAATCATCATTGTCTAGTATATGAAGCCTCTAACTCTACTATCTAGATGGTGTCAATGACAGGCTCATGACTATTTCAAATCAAATAAAAGAAAATCTAAACTCTAGTAGCTAGATGATAGTAATATGAAAATCCTCCGAAAGAAAGGAGGCCTTACCAATCAGCTGAATGTGAAAAGATCCTCAACGGTGCGCCTGTTGATTATGCCTAATATCTATCTCTACATCATAAAATGATGTATTCCAAATAGACATCAGGACGTGTAATGACCCAAAAAATTTTGAACTTCATATTAGTGGATCAAGGTCTGTTTTGAACTTGTTATAGTTGTGTAGTGATGATCATGAGTTCTATTTAAGTGGTTGTATTCAAAGGAATCGTGTTGGAAGTGTTTTTTATGAAACCGTGTAGGAGGGCTGACTTTGAATGACTATATCTCTTGGTACGAGATGAACTGTATGGACTATAACCTATCAAAATGAAACTCTTCAAGTTATCTTCATAAGCAACTAATTTCGTTCAATTCAGAGTTTGGATGTGGGAGTTATGGCCATTACAGTGAGACTGCCCATGTATGGAAGTGTTTTGGAAAGGGAGGGCCAAAGTGGCTAAGGCAGGGCTACACGGGAGGGGCCACGAGCCGTGGGAAGGATCACGAGCCGTGGGAAGGTTCATGACCCGTGAGGGACATCCGTAGGTTGATCCAGAAAGTGGGGTTAGGTGAGAGACCAAGGTTGGAACCAAGTAAGGCTCCACGGACCACTTCACGGTCTGTGTGATGCCTCACGGTCCATGAAGGCCCCCGTGGAGTGGTCCAGAGACTCATGAGACCTCAGGGCCAGGACTCCAAACTAAGTGAAGCTCTATGGACCAGTGTACGGTCCGTGTGCAGCTTCACGGACCGTGAAGTCCTATCGTGAAGTGATCCAAAAAGCCTCCCAAGATTTCAAGCCAAGGCATGAACCAAGTGATATCACACAGTAGGGTTCACGATCTGTGAACCACTATACGGACCATGTGGATGCTTTCATCAGGGATTGTTTCAGTTAATTGCTCTATTTCATTCATGGTTAATTGGTAATTTTAATTATTCCTAGGGCCGTTTTAGCCTTTCTAAAGTCTCCTAAAACCCCTATATTGAACCCTAAACCTCTTTAATTCATTTAATCTCTCAATTCCTCTTCCAAAATTCTCTCAATTTCTCTCATCCACCATTGAAGACCAAGTTTGAAATTGGGGGAAATTCAAGTTCTCATTAGAATCTTCTCAACCTTCTTGTTAAATTCAAGGTATGTGGGTTTGATTCATAGTTTCTCTTTCAACCATGAAGACCCAAAATCGTTTTCTCAATTTTTGATAGATAATGATTATTCTTGAAATGGGTCTTTTGAATTAAGAATGATTTAATGAAATTGAAGTGTGGGTTGTTATTATTTAATGATTTTAAGATGAATTAAGCCCCTATTTGATAAATTACCTTGATTCAAGATGATACAAGTATGCATGTCCCCTTACTATTTAATTTATGCATGGGTAAATGTTAAATTGAGTTTAATTGTTGATTTGATTATGAATTTCTCATGGATTCTGTTTGATTTGGATTTAAATTATGAATTCTAGTACTCATGTTATTCTCATCATCAATCATGGTATTTGCATGCATGAACATGGAATTTATGAAGGATTTGATGTGGGCTAAGTTCCAAATATGTTTATGACTATGATTTTGATCAAGTATGGGTTATGACAAGAATATGATCACATAATGTCTATGATAT
>JBCEWC010022309.1:0-10082 GCA_038996855.1 Solanum aculeatissimum | reverse complement strand
ATGATGAGTGTAATGATGCTATGATGGCTTGATCGAGGGTCTTCGGGTCCTCTTTCTCCATGTCACATCTAGGCCCTTATTTGGGTCGTGACAAAGTAGTTCACCTCTTTATCTGTTGTGGGGTAGGAGATGAAGTTTTAAGCTATATATCACTTGGTCTTATGTCGGTTGAGGTCCCATCCCCATTATGTTTATATGACTAAGAATTCATGCATAATAGATTTCATGTCTTATTTATATTGTATCTTTTCTTATATATCTCTTTCTATATATGTTCCCTTGTCATCTAACATCGATCTACAGGTTATACATGTTCATATGCATAGCATGCCCGCATACTTATACATTCAAATGTACTAACACATACTCTTTTGCCTGCATGATCTAACCAAGTAGGGACTGAAGACTACATCTATCCACCTATTAATGGTTGGCTTGGATTTTTGAATATCATTGTGGTGAGTCCTTTGTTACAAGGACAACATCCACCTTCTATTTAGCTCTTATGTTATGTTGATTATGTCTTTACTTTAAGGGTGAACTTGGAACATATCTTGGCCCCCACCCAAATCTAGACTAGAGACAATGTTGGACATCATGGAGTCTTTCATATGAACCTGTTATGTGTATACATGAGATGCTATGATTATGTATTATGCAAAGATGAAATGATTATGTTTGTGCTATTATGTTATGATTCATGGAAATGTGTTTATGTGGGAACTCCCAAGCCCCTTCTTATCCCCATAGCGTGAATCATACATACCCGCCCCTTAGAATTCATTTGTTAATTGCTATGTGATTCACATAAATCCCTTCCCCTATGACATCCCATAGCTTAACTCCTATGTTCCATAATTCCTTAGAATTATGGGTTTATTATTTAACTACGCACTTATGAACTAATGATGTGTAAAATAATGCTATTAGGCTCCATATGTTTATTAAATTGCATGTTTTATGTCATGAATGAGGATAGAAGTGCATAGATGGACAACATTCAATAAAATAAGGAAAATGAGCAAAAATACCAAAACGACGATTAGAAGCGATGTCGTTAACATAATATGCAGATCGTTGAAGTACATCTGAGACTGCCAAATATTGCAGTGTTCAGACCCCTAGGTTTGTGATAGAAAGTCAATATAGGTAGAGGTTCGGTGGATTGCCGAACATGATCGGTGATGAACAATCATGTCACCGAAAGATGCAGAGACTTAAGCCTTTAGTTGATGCATGAGAAGGCGGTCAGGTGCATATTCAGCGCATCATCGAAGTGCACGACGATGGCCGACCTTGATTGCTAAATGGAAATATTGTGTAAAACTCTCAGTAAAGTACATGGACAATAAAATGAATTTGTCAACAACATTGTATATATCATTCTTCCATATCTACCCATACAAAATTGAGAGAAGAAAGAGTACATAAAAGCTTTTTGCTGAATAGGCATAAGGGTTTTATGATTTTCAATTTTGGGGAGGAGTAATTTTAGAGATTAGTAGAAGAAATTCATCTTTTCTCTTGTAATTCATCTTAATCATATCCATGGCTACTGATTGTTGTATTATTTTCTTATTTTTGAGCATGAGTGGCTAAAATTCCAATGTTGCAGGTGTGTATATGATATGGATTTTGATTTATTAGATGGGTCTATGGTATTTTAATTATTTTGATGTTAATTTGAGTGAGTTTGTACTTATTGTCAAGTTTAACTTATAATCTTGAGGTTGCAAACTATGGGTTAACTTTAGATCTTCGATTATTGTATTAATTTGAGTGATTGGAATGGGTAATAAGTGTATTAGCTAGAAATCATTCAGGGTTTCAATTGAATGTCACAAATTTGGGTTTAAAGCATGAAGGTAACCACGAGCCATAACTTGTTCTACTGGAATGAAGGGCAAACTTGGTGGCAAAATGACCTTATAAAGTTTGGTTGCGAATTAATAGGACAACCCGTAGGTTGATTGATAGGTCGTAAGTGGTGTCATGGTTTGAGTTTCCAAGAAAGCTTTTGAGGGTCTAAAAATTAACAAGACAAAACCCCCTTTACACGATCCATGGACTGGACCGCGCCCGTAATCGGGGTCTCGTGGTCTGGTCCAATAGATTTTTAGAAGGGGTAATTTTGTCATTTTCTAATATCCTATGCCTATGCTACTTTGTTTAGGCCCCAAAATAAGCCCTTTCTAGCCTTTCACAACCCTAAACTACTCCATTCTCATTCATTATAAAACTAGGTAATTAGCCCGCGCTTCACACGGTCATAAGTAATCTAATTAAGTTTATATATCTTAATGTTAAAATTAATAAAATACTCTAAATTTATTAAGTATAAAAAATTTAGTAGTATATTTATATCTCAAAAACTTTTATTAATTTAATATTGCTAAACTTCTACTTATCTTCAATTATATTTTTAGATTATAACATTATTTATCAATATAATAGGTTTTTCAACAGTGTTTAAACTCCCTAACTTGAATGAATTACTATAATACCAACAACTTAAAAAATAATTTAGTATATTTTTGACATTTTGTATTATATTTATTTAATTATATTACATTATATTGAAAGAAGATAATTTTTAACATCAAAGGATGTGACTTTTTCGAAAGGTTGGGACTTTTTCAAAGAATTGTGAGTTTTTTGAAGAGTTGCGACTTTATTGAAGGATTATGACTTTTTTGAAGGATTGTGACTTATTTGAAGGGTATGAACTTTTTTGAAGAGCTATGACTTTTTCGAAGAGTTGTGACCTTTTCAAAAAGTTGTGACTTTTTTGAAGAGTTATGACTTTTTCGAAGGGTTGTGACTTTTCACATCATAGGATTGTGACTTTTTTGAAGAGTTATGACTTTTCCTAAGAGTTTGTGACTTTTTCGAAGGGTTGTGACTTTTATGAAGAGCTTACTATAATACCCCAACATAAAAATCAATTTAATATATATTTTATATTTTATTTTATTTTTATTTAATTATATTACATTATATTGAAAGCAAATATTTTTTCACAATTAAGAATTGTGACTTTTTCGAAAGGTTGTGACTTTTTCAAGTAGTTGTGGTTTTTAAGAAAAAGTGTGGCTTTTTCGAAGAGTTGTGACTTTTTTGAATGATTGTGACTTTTTCGAAGGGTTGTGACTTTTCCGAAGGGTTGTGACTTTTTTGAAGAGTTGTAACTTTTCCAAAGGGTTGATACATTTTTTAATAAGGGTTGTGACTTTTCTAAAGAGATTAATTGAAGGATTGTGACTTTTTCGAAAGGTTGACTTTTTTAAGGAGTTGTGACTTCTTTGAAAAGTTGTGACTTTTTCGAAGAGTTGTGAATTGTGAATTATTTAAATGGGTATGACTTTTTAAAAGAGTTGTGACTTTTTCGAAGAGTTATGATTTTTATTGAATTTGAAGAGTTATAACTTTTTCGTAGGGTTATGACTTTTTGGAAGGGTTATGAATTTTTCGAAGGGTTATGACTTTTTCGAAGGGTTGTGAGTTTTTCGAAGAGTTGTGATTTTTCTGAATAGTTGTGACTTTTTCGAATGGTTGTCATAGACTAAAGTACCATTTAATCTGAAATGACACCTTTTGAGTTTTTTTTAACTTCTGTTGGACTATTTAATTAATTTTAAAAATATTAAATTATTTAAAAAAATAAAAATAAAAATTATGTGAGAGTGCCACGTAGGCGATCCTAGAATTCTCTTTTATATATATATATATATATATGATATCCTAAGTCCTAAACTCCTCCCAAATACTTTCAAACATCCTCAAGACACTCAAGTAAAAGGTGCAAGCTAGAGTTTTAGATTTCTCTTCAACCTACAATAAGATTCCCTTCTCCAATCACACCAAGTTATGCAAATTTTGATTTCATAAAGCTCAACAAATCCTTTCCTTTATCTATTTTCAAGTCATGAGTAACTTTTATGGTAGTTGTATGAACTCTTTTATATGGTGATATTATAAAGTCATTCATGATCTTTTACCCTTGTACACTATATCGAATAAGATGGCATGTGAAATTTGTGATTTTCTTAAGGGTTTAATGATACCCTAACAAAGCTTTACTTTGTTTTGGTGGGTTGCTTTGAATAATTCTTAATGATTCTATGTTACCTCTCTCATGTCATTTACTCTTTAATTTCATAATTTTATGCATATTTACATGCACCCACGTGGATTTGATCAAAGTTATGTGCCAAGCTTCTTATGTGATGAAAGGCTTATGATAAGATACGTAAATTGAGCATGTTGAGATTATTAAAAAGTTCAACAAACATGCTATGATCTCATGGGTATGTTATGAATATTATGAATGGTAGGATGCTCTATCTTTAATACCATGATACTTGTTTGATGAGCTACTCCAAGAATGATATCATGATGCTTTGAGACTATGCATGTTGTGACTGTGATTACGATTTAAGTATTCCGTGGGATTGTGATCTAACACTGAGAGGACCTTGGTAGTCTCCCATTGTCCCAAAACTATATGCCACCATAATTACATGTTATTAATTCCCTATATGGGCTTGTACCTACTGAAAAGCCTATGCCGTAAGGTAGAGGATATTAATGAAACCTAACGAAAAGGCCATGTCATAAGGTAAGTATGTTTGGTTACACTACCCAAAAAGGCTATGTCGTAAGGTGAGTGTTTTGTTTTCCTTGACAAAGTATACCACTGTCTAGTGTGGAGTGAACATCGGGATTCCAAGTAGTAGCTCACTTAGTCTTACATGTTGGTTATGGTCCTTCCCCACCTATATATGATATGTTATGTGACTTGATGTCTTCATGCATGTTTTGACTAAGCATTGACCATTCATGTCATATTGAGTCAATATCCATTGATTATTATTATGCATATTATTTAATTATGGCTTATGTTCCTTGTTGCAATGCACCTCACATGCTTAGTACATTTCATGTAATAATGCATACTTTTTACCTACATGATCTAATCATGTCGGGGTCGGAGCTCCTATTCATTCTCCTCATCCACGTGGCTAGGTGGATTGATTGAAGATTGTTATTGATCAGTCCTTCATTCTGGGGACAATGTCCACTTACTTTCATGCCTTTGTTAGGACTTGTCTATTTATCGGTATTTATCTTTTGAGGGTGAGACCAGTAGATGTCTTGGCCCCCATTCCACTCATGTTAGAGGTGTTGTTGGATATGTATATTATGAGCTTGACTCCTATTATGTTTATGTAATTATGGAATACTTCCCTTAGTCATTGTCCCCTTCCATATATTGTTGCTTCTTGTTGATGCTATGTGGAAGTCCTAAGCCCCTATCTTTCCCATAGCGTGAGTCATACTTACCCGCCCCTTAGTCACTATTTTCTATGTGTTCATTCTAATCCTCTTCCCCATAACATCCCCATAGCTTGAGTCCAAAGTCCTGCCTCCCTTATAATTATCTACTTGTTGTTTAATTATACTTCCACAATAAACAATATGCTAGATATGCTGAAGATGTTTGCTTGGGGTCCTTTTGGGTTCCCTATTCTCCGTGTTACACCTAGGCCCTAGGCTTGGGTTATGACATGCACACCCCACCCCCCACCCCCCGACAACTTTCTTAATTGGTTGTTTAATTCTAATTTAGAACCGTTGTTAGCTGAAACCTAGTTTTAATTTTCTCACAACTCCCCATTTAGTACTACAAATGCCTAGTTCAACTCATTACTTCAACTTTTGAATGCCCATTCCCTATGGGATTCGACCCAAACTCTTCGTTGGGTTATTATGATGATAACAAGAGATCCTATTTCAAAAAGCGAGGTAGGTTTGAACGCCATAAAAAAAATGGTGTCGTTGTCAGGGAATGGTGCTTGTTCTTGATTGAAATTTTTGTTTGAACATACCTTTCATAGTTGAACTTTCTTATTACTTTTCTTTTCAATTGTGTTAATTGAAGTTAGGAAAGAATATGGATGACATTAAAAGTGTGCATGGTGACAATGTAGGGGATCAAAATGACTTCCACAATGTCGATTGGGACCAAGTAGGTAGTCTAGGAGCAATCTAATTTCCCTCATTAGCTATAAACACTTTGTTTCATGTCACGAGAACAATCCTATAGTTGCTCTAGCTAAAGGGACTATTTGGAGGTCAATCAAATGAAGACCCACATGAGCATGTCTATAACTTTGTGGATATATGCTTTCTATATAGCTTTCGGGGTGTAACACAAAAGGCCATTCGATTGAAACTCTTTCTTTTTTCCATAATCAGAGTGGCCATAAGATGGTTGGATAAACTTCCTCATGATTCAATTACATCTTGGGAGGAATTGTAGGATGCATTCCTTGAGAGATTCTTTCCTCCTGTGTAGATGGTTAAACTATGGAAGAGTATTGAGAATTTAAATAGATTAAAGGTGAGCCTTTACATGAAACATGGTTACAATTCAGGAAACTCCAACTCCAATTCCTAAATCATGGAGTCTCGAACCACCTTCTTTTGTCATACTTCTATGTGAGTATGGATGTTGTCAACAAAGTTATAGCTGATTATTTGGTAAGAGGAGGAATCATAAAACAACCATTTGCTGCAACTTATGAATTGCTTGGTATATAATAGATTACCATGTTTCCTCTACTTATATATCCAAAGAACAATTATCCAAAGATCAAGAGAGGGATGAAAACATGGATAAATGTTGACTCAGTTGGAGCTCTTGGCAAAACACATAATGGGTAGTGGTCAAAAAATTGAAAATTCTATTGGTGATACTGGTGATGTGACTTATGATAGTGTGCCTTATAATGGTGGTTGTAGTGAGGAGGTGCACTATATGGGAAATCAATTTATGGGTTCCCAACCAACCTTTCTAAAGCCACCCGAGAATTAAGGTTGGAAAATATTGTTGGATGAAGAGATAGGAATTGGCCAAACAAATCTGGAGGTTAGAGAGATAGAGGTCACACAAGAGATAGGTTTATTCCGTACCATGATAGGGTTCAACCCATTGAACTGGTTGTGAATTCGGAAAGCTTCAGGACTGATAGAAATTTGAACAAGGTTGAAGCCTTAGATAAAGTGTTGAAGGAGATAAAGTATGATTTTTCACAATTGAGACAAACCGTGACTTTGCATTCAACATCTATCAATCATTTGGAGACACAACTTGACAACATCTTAGTCCATCTCAACCAAAGTCCGAAGGGAGGTCTACCCCCCGACACAGTTTCCCATCCAAAAAGTGTTGATTAGTAGTGCTTGGCCATTACAACTCAAAGTGTCAAAGTTTTTAAAGGTGTTGTACCTATACCTAATGTTAAGGTAGGTAACAAAGATTCAGAAGTGGATGAAGGTGTAGTGATCGTGAATAAATATAATGATGAAATTGTGAATAAAGGAAGTGAGTCTCTCAGCAATCTCGGGATTAATGAAAATGAGAATGTTGGGGATGGTCTAAATAATGCTAAAAGTATACCCCCTAAGAATGGAAACTCAGCCATAAAGTTGAAGGCTACTCAGGTCAAGATCGATCCTCCATTCCTTTAAAATTTGAAAAGAAGGAGGAGGATACCAAGTTTTAAAAATTTCTCTCTATATTTAATTCCTTATCTATCAATGTCCCACTAGTTGAAGCAATGATGGAATTATTGGGGTATTCAATGTTTATGAAGGAATTAGTGACCAAGAAGAGAACCTTTGACTGAGAAACAATTGACATATCATATAATTGTAGTGCGATTTTGACAAAACACTTGATTGCTAATATAGATGATCCTGGTGTGTTTATAATTTCGTGTACTATTGGAGCTTGTAAGTTTGGAAAGACATTATGAGATCTAGGAGAAAGCGTTAAACTCATGCCCTTGGCTATCTTTGAAGAGTTGTGAGTCGATACCCCTTCACCCACAACAATGAGATTGTTCATGGCTGACCAGTTAATCAAAAGACCAGTTGGGATATTGCATAATGTCTTTATGAAGGTAGATAAATTTATCCGACTAGTTGACTTTGTAATTTTGGATTATGAAGTGGATGCTGATGTTTCCATAGTTCTTGGTACACCATTCTTGGCTACCGGAAGAGCATTGGTGGATGTTGAGAAAGGGGAATTGAAGTTTTGAGTGAACGAAGAGGAAGTTGTGTTCAATATTTCCAAAAATATAAAACAAGCAAAGAACTTCTTTGTGGTTTCAGTTGTTGATTGGTCTTAGATTACTTAAAGAGAGAAGGACTACATCATGCCACGATGATAACTACGATGCTGCTTGGGAGGCAACCCAAGGTAAGTAGGAATTTTTGAATAATAGGTGTTACTTGTGTAGGTGTTTGAAAGGGAGAAATTGGAGTAAAAGCAAAAGGGCAACATATGGTGCCAGATCAGCAAATTGCCCAATTGAGACGATGATCGCCAATTTAACTGCCTTTTGAGTCAATTCATGATTCTTGAGGTACTACCAAATTAGACAGTCAAGGTTGCAATTCAGTGTATGTCAAATCGTTCGAGCGATGGAAATTTTCACAACCTTTTGAAGCTGAAGACAAGGTTTGAATACTGTCAAAAAAGCAAACAAGAATACCCTAGCGCATCACTGAATGTGTTTGACAAAGAGAGCCAACATTGACTAATTATCGTACTGGACCGACTTACTTATATGCTTTTAAAATTCTTCAACTCTTCACTTTTCTTATTCTCTCCTTTCACTTCTTGAGTAAGCCATGCATCCTTGTAGATTCTTTTTGCATTTGTCTTTGGATTTAGTGGACTTCTTCTACAAATTTTTCATTTGGATACTCTCACTGTTAGTACACTATCATTGAGGAATGTTCTTGGCCCTTTGTTTTTATTTTTGATATTACAATGATTGATGAGGGCATGATTAGGGTTTTAAAAGGTTGAAAATCATAATGTGTTGTTGGAATCTTTTGGGAATCATATGAGTAACATGTTTTGATGATTGTAGAACCCTATTCTTTTATTGCACTAGATTTATTTGGGTTCTTGATTCTATGGAGAAACTGTGTAATTGATTGGGTATATGTTATGTGTTATATTATATTTGAGGAATATGTTGCATGATCGTTGAATGAAGTTGTATTTAGTTCCAGTTTAATCATGATGATTTGTTTTATAGCCTTTTATTGGGGTAATGTCATGAATGTATGAGTGTTTGATTGAATATACATATTTGTTAAGTTGATATTCAATCAAACACTCATACATTCATGACCCTCTCCTCCAGACATCACAAATAATTCAAGAGACCATATCACCGAGATATTTGAATAGACTCAAAGAAATGGGGCTCAAAATTATTGAAGAGGAGAGGAGGTTGTCAACAGATCGGGTCTTTGATTGGTACCCCGAGGTGTGGGACACTCTAAAGTCCCAAAATTTTACTAAAACCTCGAGAACTATATATACCAAGTTAGGTTAAGGTGTTCAATGAAGAATATGTTAGGGTTATCCCTAAGAGTAAATGTCGTGTGAAGATTATTCTCAAGCTTGTTAATGCTGTATAAGTTTGTGGTATGCAAGTCCCATGTAGTGAAATTGATATTAATGATGTTTTGGGATGCACATTTTGCTACTCTCAGGATCTTAAGAAGATGCTAAGGGAGAAAAATCTCGATGGTTTTAAAGTTTGGTTGGCCCCGATGATAGGTATCCCAACTCCTTCATGGTTGGAGGAATGAGCTATCATTGAAAAGAAAGAGATGAATGTTCTGACAAGTTTCTGGTTTGGATTTATTAATATCAACCTAATGCCATCCCAAAATGAGTTGATTCTTCAACATCCAAAGGCAGCATTGGTTCGATGTATTATGGACCATAGAAAATTGAATCTTGGTTGTATTATTTATCCAGATATCCTCACTAGAAGGAATTAAGTACAAACCTCATTTCCATTCCCCAGCCTCATAATAGCCTTTTGTAGAAGAGTTGGAGTTCCTTTTAAAAGTGTAACAACCCAAAAATTTTCAAAATCTACTTATGGTTGGAATTATATGGTGTACTATAAGCCATGGTTGGGTTTTGGTGGCCACGGGTTGAGTTTAAGTGGCCGAATACAAATTGGGCTAGTTAGTGGCCTAGA
>JBCEWC010022308.1:0-10082 GCA_038996855.1 Solanum aculeatissimum | reverse complement strand
TTACCACTAGCATATATAGTTTCAGATGTTGCTTGTTCAAAGTCTGCTTCTTTGATTTCTTCGATAGAAGCTGCCATGTCACCAATATGAACAACTTCAAAAGTTTCTTGCTTCATATTGATGACATCACTATCTTGCTTCTTCACGTGATCGATTGCATTATATTCTAAATCCTTGATCCAATCTCTTTCAAGATTGACGGAGACCATGGCATCTATTTTTCGAGCCTCAGCTAAGAAACACCTTCTCCAGTCTTCTTCTTCTCTAATAGCTTTTTCAAGTTGAGCCATATTACTCTCCTTAGCTCGATAATATCTTTTTATGTGTCCTATATTTCCACATCGATAGCATCTAAGAGGTTTCTTGCTATAATAATTAGAAGACTCTTCCTTCTTTCCAGGTGAGCTTGAATCACCTGAGGATCGATCATGCAGTGCATCTCTTGTTTTTTCCTTAAAGTTTCTCTTGTTAGCTACAAGAGCAATTCTTTCTCTTTCATTAACAAATACACTAGCCAACTGTTTGGCTAGTAACTCTTGTGATGACAATAAATTCTCAAATTCCTCCAAGGATGGTTGTTGAGACCACCCTTGAATTGACGTCACAAATGGAATATATTCAGGCTTCAAACCATGAATGATAATTCTTCTCATTCGTGCTTCAGAGATAGCCTCCTCCGGATTCAGTAAATATATCTCAGAACATAAATTCTTAATCTTCAAAAAATACTCGACGATAGAAAGATTACCTTGAGTGGTGTTAGCCAGTTCATTCTCCAAAATCTATAGCCAAGCTTCATTCTTCTTATTGAACAAACGATCTAGAGTCCTCCATATTTCATGAGCTGATTTACACTTTATAATATGATCAAATAAACCAGAGGAGATTGTCCTCTTAAGGATGAACTCTGCCTTTGCATTAATCTGTTTCCACTTCTTGTATGCACTATTATTTTCTGGTTCATCGACAGGAGGACTTGTGTTACTCTCATTAACAACATCCCACAAGTCCTCACCCATAAGGTATGACTTCATACATGTCTTCCATACCTTGTACTTGAATTGGTTCAACAACTCCATCCCCAATCCATTAGCGCAACCGTTGAAATCCATCCATACAAATCAGTTGAATCGACCACCAACCCGATCTTGAAGTAAACCCACAAGTCAATATATGGCTATGGCTCTGATACCATGTACAGAAATATAGCAGAAGAAGTATAATTGAGAGACCTTCTGCTAGCCCAAGATTGTTAACTAAGATCGGAAGATTCAACTATAGAAGAGAAAGCTAGAAAGGAGAAGGAAGATTTTGGAAATGAGAACTTTATTAGAAAAGACTCTTTGATTTGGATTTTTGGTTGGGGTTTTTGGGTTGGTTACAAATGCCTAATGTCACCCCTATTTATAGTTGTGTAGGGATGATTCTAGATACATTCTAGATATATCTACACAAAAATATCTAGGTAACTTTTATCTCCTAACTATCTAACAAAAATCTAGATTTTTCTATAATTTACTACAAATATCTTCCTAAAATTAAATATCTATACTCTAGTTTTCTAGATTTTTCTTAAATACAAATATCCAAGATATTACAATACAAAATTCTATAAAGATTTACTAAATATCTAAGATATGTTTACCTCCAAAAAATTAAATCATCTTTATTTTTCACGAAACTTTTGGGTCAAAACTTCTAGATGTCTCAGATACACATACACAGAATATAAACGACTTCCAAAGAGAATTCAGGCAAAGGAGAGGTAGAACGCATAGGATGGGAAGGCAAGTCTTTCTACTTAGAAAATTTAAGCTGGAAGCGGCGAAAAAGAGGTTGTACTTTCTGCTTCCGAGGTAATTAGAGTAGAATGACAACAGAGGTTTCATGTTATCGACGGCGGGCCTCTTCAGAGGACAATCCATTCATAAGCTTGCATTGGTACGAAGTAAAGTAATGGGAGAAACTGTGAATTTGAGTATGGATATGTAAGGATGAAGACATCAATCCAACAGAATATGGAGATTTCCTCACATGTTTGACACATTTGGAGGAATTTATTTTAGTTGTTAGTTTTATTTAACAAAAGTTAACATAAGGATGTTTATTGCAAAGTTTGGAATAGTTAAATGATGTTTTTTGTTCACATTTATAGAATAAGGATGTAACCCAAGTTTGGGTTATACTTCAGGGATGAGTTTAGCCCAAAACTCTTTTCAATTACAGTATTCGATTTGAATTTCATATGAGACATTAGTATTATTTGGTGTTAGAATTTTTTGAATACCAAATTATTTACTTTGAATGTCATATATGAACATGGACATTACTCATTAGTACACAAGTTCAAAGAGAAAGTTAAAGATTAAATATAAACAATCCAAATACATGTGTCTTTTTTAGTTGTATCAATTTATTTTTCTTCATGTCTTCTTATTTGTTGATCTTCTATTATTTTGTGTCTCCATATAGCAAAATAGAAATAATTTGTAATACAATCGGTTACAACTTTAATACGGTATTATCGAATACCGTTTTGTTTTACGGATTATCGGATAGCCAAACTGAAATTTAAAAATTCAATATTTGATATCGACTTTTAAATATCAATTATCAAATTATCGAACCCAAAATTTAGAAATTTTGAACCGAATATCAAACATCCACCTCTATTCTCACTGATTAAATTTGATAATTTTCGTCAGTAAAAATTTATGAAAAATATTGAAAGAGAAAATGTTGTTTGTCATGACTAAATAACATGTTTAAAGGTAGAATGAGTCAATTTAAGACAAAAGATATGTATAGTTTATATTTGAAAAAGAAAAAAACTAAAATATATCAATAACTAAACAAAATTTAATAAAAAATTATATTCAAATTCCTTCTAAAAAGTGGCAACTAATTATGTTAAAAATTACGGTAATAACTAAAACAAAAGTCAACACATTGTTTGTCTGTTGTTCCCTCTCGATTTTTCTTTTCTAATTTATAGTAACGACTTTTTCCCATCACATTTTACTAAAAATATTATTATTTTGTAGATCAATAATCACAACTTTTAAGTATTCATATAATGCAATGTTTTCTCGGCCAAATCAATTTGTCCATAATTATTTTAATATTTCTAGTAACAATATAAATACTTAAATCAAGTTAACATTAAGACTCAGGATGTTTATATTTTGATTTTAAAAAGATTTAGTAAAAAGTGTAATGATATTAGTTATTTTGGAGAGGAACCAACATTTTCATCACTAGGTCGCGTCTTATTTGTGTCATGCCACGTAGAACGCATATGTCTACTTGTTCAATTTTATACAAGTTCAAGTGCTTATTTGTGCACATCAAATTAAAGTTGCAGAATATTGGTGCTAGCTGAAACCAAATTAAAAATCGTATTTAGCTATTACTCCTAAAATAAAATCTTTTTAATGCTTTTTAGTAGTAGAAGAAGTAACTCAGCTTCTCATTTGCGTGCTCTAGCTAATACATTAACCACTCAACCAACTGCTACATTTATTCTTATTATTGTTTGGTAATAATTGAAGACATAATAATCATGAGAGACTAATAAATTTTCTGCTTAACTGTTTTGGAAAACTAAATAATGTGAACTTGAAGAAAAAATAGCGCACTACTAAGTAATTAATTAGCTGCTTGTCCAAGAAGTTGCGCTGCTAGAAAACATATGGAATTTATTGGCTATTTCTAGTTAATCCATGCTATAAAAAGGCTCGTACGCAATTGAATTTTCTTAAAATTCATCACTAATTCGTAGCTAAATAGGATTAGCTTGGATTTATATTGTTAAGCTACAAAATTTTGTCAGTCGCTAATTTCTTGTTTTCTAATATTATTGTACAATCCTTTTTGCAAGTTTCAACCAACCAATATGTGTACGAAATATAAATGTGGAAATAATCTCTTATGACTACTTTTAAATTGAATAGAAGAAGATAAAAGGACATAAAACTAAAATCAATTTTTTAAAAGGATACAAAACCGAATCTCCCAATTATTTTGAGAATAGGGACCAAATTGGCAACTATAGTGTAGGAGTACTAAGATAATAAGTAAAAATGAGTGCTATTAACATAACATAATTATGTGCATAATTTTATTCAGTAAGATGCAGGTAGTGGTTGGTCTTCATTTAACCAAATCCTGTGAAGCATTGAGCTGTATTTTATATGAATACTGCTGGAAAGACAACTTTAATAAAGGTTGTGTGAAATTTGATTTCTATCCTACCCATTGTTATGGTTGGTGGGACGGTTGAAAACTTTTTAAGTTCGAGCATTGAAAATAAAAAATTAATTACTTGAGGTGAATTTGATGAATTATTCGGACGAGTGAAAAGTTAGTTTCTTGTTGCGACTAGTGTCATTATTTTTCCTTTCTTTAGTTTGTTGTGTTCCTTGTGGACAACCTTTGATTTTCATGTACTAGTTGGTTGTTGTTTAAGCCAATTTAATGTCATCAACGCTCAATGAATAAGAACAGCTAGCCACATTTAAGAGACCAAAGGATTCATCGCAATAAATTGAAGCTGTATCGTTTAAATTATTCCTACTCCCGGCCACACATGTCTAATTTAGCATTTTGGGTTTCATAGATTAATATAGGAAAAATTACGCGGATAAACAAACATATATTAGCTAACATACTTATAGTTTGAATTAATTATGACTTGCAGTAGCTGTAATTATAATTTAAATTTTGTATAATTCTCACGATTTATACAAATATTATGCACCAATCAAATTGTATATCGAAATGATGGATATACTTTTATCAAGTGTCGATGACTTATTTTTTAATAAATTAATGTAAAACTACTTGATCCTAGAAAGTAGCAAGCATTTTTACTAACTTATTTTTAATCAAATGTCTTGAAAAAGAGTAATCGTGTAATGATTGTTAGGCTATTTAAATAAAGATAAAATTAAAAAGAAAAAATAAATTCTTTTTATTTTATTTTAAGAAACACTATCATTTATTTTGAAATTAAAAAAAAAAAGATAATCACTTATTCCCTCCGTCCAACTTTGACCCCTATTGACTTGACACAGGGATTAAGAAATAGTAAATGATAGGGGTAATTTTACCAAATCACCCTTTGACTATAATTAATGGAATGTATTGAAAAATGTAATAGGGAAATAACTATAATTAATGACAAGGATAAATTAGGAACTAAGTGTAAAATTATCTCTTGATTTCATAAACTGAACAAGTATGGTTGGACATCCTAAAATAGTACAGTGGCAAATGGAGAGAGGGAGTATTTTGAAATGAAAAAGTTATAACGTTAGGCAAGAATGAGTTGTTAATAGAGTTGACAAGGCGTAGAATGGAAGAGGGAGAGAAATGAATTTATGTTGAATGTTGATGTTCTCAACCACATAGGAGGGTGAAGAAATTGAATGCTCATTATGTTTGTATTCCCTCTATCCATCTATATAACCACTCAAAACCCCTGCAAATATTCTCACACCAAATCAACAAACACAAAAATGGGTTGTTTCTCCAAAATCAATTACGTGATGCTAGTTGTTGTGATGGTTGTTCTAACCATTGGGCAAGCGACAGCAGCTCGTCGTCTTCAACAAGCTGGTGGTTTGCCTCCATTCCCTTTTCCATCTTTTCCTAATCCATCAGTTGGTGCTGGTTTCCCCTCATTCCCGATGCCGGCTACCCCAGGTTTCCCTACTCCATCAGCTGGCTTCCCTGGCCTGCCTAGTTTTCCATTTCCATCTTCCTCATTCCCCAACACTCCAACTGACCCAAATGTTCCTGCACAAACCACTACTCCTTGAAATTAATTATTTGTTGTGTTTCTACTGTTTCAAGTTGCTTAGTGAAGCAATTGTTGGTCCTTTATATGTATCTACTCCTTAATGTATCTGTTCACTACTACTAGCTTGATTATCATATATGAAATAATTATCTAACTTTTTTCTAATTCTTCTATTTTCTATTTGATTAGAAAAAAATAAGGGGAGATACTCACCAACAAGTTGAAAGTTTGTAGTTAATCAAGTGAGCTATTGCCTTTTTCACCTTATTGAGGTTGTATTTTCTGTTCGAGGAATAGCCAATAAAAGGAGTGATATAATTAAGATGTAATGCAATTGTTTTCATTTCACATTCCCCACAATTTCACCTACCATTTTTAGAAACCAATATGGACTTTCTTAACTGAAACTAAAAAGGTAGTTCAGGATTCATGAGATACAACTGCACGCCACCAAATAAATGAGACAAAGTTCCAAATCTAACATAACAAAGAATTGAGAATGGATGTAGATGTAATATCATGTTGATAAACTAAATCTTAGGTCTAGTCAAAGACAATTGTCCATTTCATCAACTAATGCAGTTTACTTGAGAAGGTGTCTCGGTGTAGATGACCTTCAGCATATTTCTGAGTACATCTTTATACTTTAAAATTACTCAACTTCTTATCTACAACTGAAAGAAAAAAAACAGAGTTCCTCAACTTTGATCCCGGTTTTCTCCTACAAACACTTCCTCCGTCTCGCATTGGTTGTCCACCTTACAACCATTTTTTTGAAAAAAATAAAATGAGTATAAACAATGTTTCACTTGAAAACACTGTGCCATGCAATTTCACTTGTAAATGTTCCTAATTCAGACATGACTACTTTAACCACGAGTTTTCTTTTCATTTGCATCATCAATTTTTACCTGGACTAACAAGGATAGCAAAAATAATAATTGGTTAAATCACATTAATAAGTAGTTCTTCACCCTGTCATATTATATTACTTAACCCAGTTAATCTAAGCATTCGCTTCCTTTATTCTATAGCATGTGGCAAACAGGTATATCCAGCTTTTAAATAAAAGGATAGAAGATGAAAACATCAAATTAAATAAATGACACAACAATCTTCATGCCAAAAGAAACAAAGTACAATTAAACAACAATGGCTCAAACAGGAAGCCAAAGTAACTGATGACCACATGATACGTGAAATGAATTACAATATCAAAACAAGAGACCGATAAAGGACAAAGCCTAAACCAAGCGTCTTAACATTCTTTAGATTCAACTCCACCATTGGTGTACAGCAACTCCTTCATCTATTAACTTTCCATACAATGTCAAACATTGCCAATAAGCCCTCCTTTGGCTTCTGTTTTCCCCTTCATCATCATCATTATCAACTTCCAATTGGTTTCTGCAGTGTAAAAACAACTCATCCACCAAACATATTGCCTTCTTCTTGATCATTTCCTCCACCAATTCTGCTTCTGCCTTCATCACAACATAGTCCTCTTCCTTCACATTTTGGATCAACCATTCTGCTGCCCCAAGTGAGGGTACTCCATCCACTGATTCCTCTGTATCTTGAATTTCGACATCCAAGTTGTAAATCTCAAAATCTTGATTATTTGCAGGGTAGCTCCTCTTAAACCATTCTGCTACCCCATTTTTCTCATCAGAAATGAAGACTCTTCGTGGGTAATTATCAAGCGAATCACCTAACAACTCAGGAAGAAACTTCATCTTCCTTGAAAATGATTTCAGCAATGCCCTTTTGGGTGGCTCTAACAACACATCCTCTAATCTTTTCAACGCAACTTTCTTAGCCTCGGGTGTGCTTCCACAAACAATGTCCTTTTTCTGCGAATTCAGTTCATCATTTAGTACCCCAGTTTTCCTGATTCCCACGATAGTCTGGTCAAATCGTCGAATATACACAATTCTATAGTTTGCTAGAGCTTTAAGCTCGGCTAAAGGATCATTGTTCAGTTGAGTTACCACAATGCCACCAACCTTGAGCACACGATCAATGAACTTACTGTTCCATTTAGTTTGTGCAATTGCAAAATCGAATGACTCGTTTGGAATAGAATTCTTGTTATCCACATCGGAATGGAGAACCAAATCAACCGCGTCGTCCTTCAACAATTGCAAATCTTTCACCAAATGATCATCCTCAGAACTCCAAACGAGGCCTTTATGGCCCTTCTTAACAAGGCCTTCATCTGCCAAATCGTGAAAAAGATTAGGCAACACATTGAAGTCCCTCTGGTCAGAATTGACGTAGGAATCGTCAATTACATCGAATGAGCTTCTCAGTATGGATCCAATTGAGGGCAATATGAGAAGAACCATTGCCAAGAACAATGACCGAGACATAATCCTTAAAGCCCTCGAATCTGGTAGCTTAATAATCAAAAGGGCATCTTGATCCAACCCAACTTTAACCCCGGGAAAATGATTCCCCTTGATTCCCCCTGTTTTGGGGCAATACCCAACACCCAAATCCATGCTTCTACAACAAACCGATCGGACGAGTCTATAAAAACTTGAGCTCCTATAGTTGTACGTCACGAACCCAACTATAAGAATAGAGAAAGAGAGCGAGAGGGAGAGAGAGTAAAAGGAAAATCCAGCGGCGGAAGAAAGGTGAATTTAGCGAGTGCAAAACCTAGAAGCGGTGTGGTTGCCACCCACAAGAGCAACACGGGTAGATCTTATTCTACTCCAAAGGAGCAACAATTGTCTAATCCTAGCTACCTCCATGATTTTTTCTTGTTGAAGCACTCAATAAAAAGGTCAAGGAAACCCCATGTAAAAATTTGAGTTTCTAGGTGCACCCAGAAATAGAATTAGATGATCTAAAATTCAACAAAATGAGGAAAAAATAACCTTTTGAAGAGAAAAAATGTGGAAGAGATGATGATGGTGATGAAGATGATAATGGAGATGAGATCTTGAAAATAGATGGATTTAATAGGCAGAATAGAGCTCTTCTTCATGCGCGTGGGGACCTGAGGGCCGTTGCTTTTCTGTTTCACCTATTGTTTCGTTTTACCTCCACCTTTTTTTTTTCTTTTTTTTTACTGAATACAAAAAAATTTCACGCGTACAGTAAAAGTTTATGGCGTAAAACAATTTACTAGTAAATATTATGTGTTTTTTTAATAAATGAAGGAAAATAATTAAGTTATGCTGCGAGAGTAAACAGATCAAAAAATAGTACTCTTTCTGTACATTTTCCTTGCACAGGGATTAAAAAGTAGTAAATGAAAGAGATAATTTTATCAAATTATCCTTTGAATATAATTAATACAATATATTGAAAAATATAATAGAAAAGTAACTATAATTAATAACAAGGATAAATTAGAAATTAAATATAAAATCATCTTTTTTTCATAAACTGAACAAATATTATTGAATATCGTAAAATAATATAAGGCTCAAACAAAAATGATGGGAAGGAGTACTTGCAAAGACCGAAGGAACTGCCAAAAAGATGTTGCCTTACTCGGTGCATCCACTAGCTTGTTTTATTTTTTGAATGTGTGTCTTATTACTGTCCTCCCCATTATTTGTATTAGGGATCTGTGCTAATGAATGATATTAGGATATAAGAGATTCAAATGTGTAGTTGCACACCTATTGAATTCTTTAAAAATATTATTACTTATTTGATGATTAGAATATATGGTTGAACAAATTTCAAAGAAAATGCTGGAATGCATGCGTTAGTATGCCACTTTTTTATTCACACTTTTTACAATACTAGAACGATTTTTGTTTATTTCACTCGCATAGTTTGAGTTTAGACTAAGGTGTGTTTGGTTTCATCAAAAATGTTTTCCATTGATTTCTAATTCATTTTTTCATGTTTGGTTGGTGAGTTAAAAATATTTTTCGTAAACTATTTTTCTATTGTTTCGTTAATGAATAATAATATTTTTTAGAAAAAAAAACTTCTCTTTTTAGCTAGAGAGTAGAAAATATTTTCATATTTGAAAAAAAAAAATTAAAAATAAATATTTAAATTCTTTTTTTGGAGGGTGGGGAGGGAAGCCGGGGTGGAGTAAACATTGAAATTTTCAAACTTTGAATTTTTTTTCCCGAAAGAATTTTTTAACTTTTTTCTTTGCATGGGGGAGGGGGTAGGGCTGGGGGCAAGGGAGAGGTAGAGGGCGCGGGGTGGAGTAAAAAATAAAATTTTCAAATTTGAAATTTTTATAAAAATAATTTTTTAATTTTTTTTGTAAAAGGGGCGGAAGGGGGGGAGGGGGGGGGGA
>JBCEWC010022307.1:0-10083 GCA_038996855.1 Solanum aculeatissimum | reverse complement strand
TGGCTAAGTGCACTCTTTTCGAACCAAGTGTCCCCTTGTCATATTGTAGTCACGCTTCCATGTCATATGCATTACATCCCCGCATACTTAGTGCTTTATTGTGCTAACCCATACTTTTATCTCCATGCTCTAATCATGTAGGTGCAGGTGACGACTTTTATCTACCTACCGACGAGCTTTGATATTGAAGCTATTTGTTAGTGGTGAGCCCTTCTTCCAAGGGCAATATCCACTTTACTCTAGTTATTAGTAGTTTACTCCTGTTTTAGTTGGACTTTTGAGGGTGAGCCCCGACTTTTCGTGGCCCCCGTCACTCCATTAGAGGAAACTTAAGTTTCGTAATTAATCATGTTATTAGATATTGCGTTTGTTATTGAGGATTTTTTACCTATTGTACTATGTGCTACGCTTCCGCGTTGTTTGAGCCAAATGATGAATTTTGATGCTATGATGGCTTGATCGAGAGCCTTCAGGTTCTCCTTCGCCATGTCACATCTAGACCCCCTAACCGGGTCGTGACATCTCAGAAACTCAGATGTGGCCATCAGAGCTCGGAGCACGAGAAGCGTTATCTAGGACTTAGAGCATAGGAATAATCATCCACTCACTATTCTATCCCAGTATCAGGACGGGACAATAAGTGCACAATGACTAACAATTATATACAGAGGTATATATGTCAGAGGCCATTATGGAGTCATGCCTAACCAAAGCTAAGTCCACCACAATTCAGTCAACCACACCTGATCCCCCACTAATAAAAAGGAATCCCCTCATTACGCCAATGCGTAGCAACGGATAGAAAGGCTTGAAACCCATACTCAAGGAGGCAGTGAGATATGCAATACATAACCGTGTAGAACCATAACCCAGATACTAAGTAACCTAGCACAATGACCGTCATTCCCCCGGTAAGTATATCCAGGAATTCGAACAATGATATCCAAGCCATCTAACAATTATCACAAGTTCCCAGGACAGCACGACAGGAAGCTCAGTTGGTAACCGCAATAGATATCCCAACCAACAATAGACAATCCAACTAAGACCCTGGGTGTAACATTCAACTCACAATTACGATCACAATCCAATCCCTAGAGAAACAGGAGGACAACATATTAATAGAGTCTCAACAGTCAAACCATCACTATAGAGTCACGAAGTGTAGCCAGAAGTATAACTGACAGCCAACCTCTCATATACTATATATTACCAGTACCCGACTACCCATTCAAGTAATCAAGTATCAAAGTGAACATATCTATAAATCACAGGGTGTAGGCTTACATTTAGCCTCTATCGGTTGTAATCATAACATCATCGACAAGTAATCAGAATGATATTAGGTATCAAATACTCATCAGTATCAAGAACCCTCGTAGGTCAAGCCAACAGTTAAATAGTCAAATACATGTATACAAGTAGCATCCAAGCCTAGCTTACCTCAGTCAAAACCTATCTCGTCTTTATAATCATTATCAGAAGTATTCACAACCCACATAACATTTAACCATCAACTAACATATAGATATAAGTATTATAGAGTCTCATCCTTCACAACATATTCCATAGTACAGTACATAGTCACAACCTAACAAGTAACAGATCACAAAGCCTGTCTCAGAGGCTCCCATAATCTCAATGTCTGTAGTCTTTCTATCCCAACTGTCAAAAATCGTGGGCATTATTTTTGGCTCAATGGGCTCTGGTGGATACTCCCTCTAGGGTACTGATGCCGCAATTCGACCATTACCTAGAGTCTGACCTTTACGCAACATATCTGCGAAAGAACGAGACAATAAGATTCCTAGAATCAATAGACCATTGGAAAAACCACACAAACAGGATCAACAACAAGGGGGAGTTTTCTAAACATCCCATAGCCTCCTGAAGATAAGTCACGGACGTCTTCGCACCCATCCGCAGGACTCTACTAGATGGTAGCTCTGTCCAGATGAGACCAGCAAACCTAAGGTCATGATGGCACCTATTAGATCCCACCTACAAGCAGACCAGCCCAATTCCCATGGCACCTGTCCGTAAACACTAATGATAAAGATACTAGCAACGTGCAAATAAACCAACCACCAACTACCCAGAACTTGGAAATCACCTGTACAGAGCTACAATAGACTCAAAATGAACATATACATAACCATATATATATAACCAGAAGAACTCCTACATATACAGGCCAACCTATCACGGTACAAGGCCAGTGTTCAGAATACAAAAGATGGGCCAAAACAAAAGGACACAATAGAATATTTGAGGTTGCTGATGCTCACCAAAGTCTCCAGACCTATTAACAAGCTCCCAATCAATGGCCATGACATGTACATGGATCTTCACCATGAGTAGATGTAGAAAAGTAGGGGTGAGTACCGGTGGAAGGCACCCAGTAGGCATCATCGGCCGACCGAGTGAAATACAGTAAATATAGAATGCCCAAATATAGTAAATTGCAGTAAAACTGGCAAATGTCAACCCGACATAACAACGAGTATGTCAGTGGCATCATCATAACCCAATGGCCAGAGTCAAGCAATATCTCACGACCCAACCGATAGAATCACAGTAGAAACCATATCCTTAATATCACAGAGCCACAGTGTGGGGCTGTTCATGGATGTAAGGCCCTAATATCGATGCATGTACGCCCCTTGAGCCCCCATAAGCCCAGAAGGTACACCCATACACAACCAAGGTGTAGAATTATATCTCGACAGAAGACGTATAGGAGAATGTAATCCATGCCAGATCGTAGCATCCAAACCCTAATCTAGTGTCGACATGTGACACACGATCTTGTGTCGGAGCGTAACACCCGATCCAAGTATGTATATGTATATAATTGTGGGATGAAACCCTTCATGAGAGAATGAATCCCTTCGTCGTGGCGAAATGAGTCACCCAATCTAAAATTATATATCGTATTAGTACGTGACACCCGATCCAGAAATGTATATCATGTCGGTACGTGACATCCAATCCATAAGTATATATTGTGTCAGTATGTGATACCTGATTCATAGATATATATTTTGTTGGTACATGACACCCAATCCATAAGTATATATCATGTTGGTAAGTGACACCCGATCCATAAATATATATTATATCGGTACGTGACACCTGATCCATAAATGTATATTGTGTCGGTACGTGACACCCGATCTAAGAATGTAAATTGTGTCAGAATGTGACACCCGATCCAAAGTATCATAGTATGTTAGGCCGTGACACCCGACCGTGTAATAAATATCATGTCGGTACGTGACACCCGATCCAGAAAATGTATATATAATTATGTGGCTCTACACAGAGTACCTCTAGGGCGGCGTCGACTTAAGCCTAGCTAAGGCCCAAGGAAAACAGCTAATCAGAGGTGCGACACCAAGCCAGAATCACACCAAAGCCAAGCCGATACAAGTGATACCGCCTAAGGCAACTATGTGCCGACCCACTGGTAATATGCCCATATCTAAAACAAGGTACCAGTCCCAATGACTAACTCATATAGGTAGTATCTCACTCACAGACAACCCAGGGAATCTCGTGATATATAGCCTACATTTCTCCAACAGGGTTATATCCTTATTTCTAGCCCGCTAGTGGTTCAGTGACATCGTATCCCGTATCAACAGTCGTAATGCCCAATTAGGAGCCTAATCACAACAATTCCCAAACTATAACATATTTCCCCCATTTACCAGATAGTGCAACACGTGCCTTATGGATAACAACTACATATAGAAGTATGTATGTCACAGAGATAGTATAGAATCATGTCTGCCAGGGGTTGATGTATCGCAACCTAACCAACCACAATCACTTAGAATAAATATGGATAGTCACCATTGTATTGAAGGTATCTAGAACAAACAGGGTTGTTAAAATCATAAATATATATATATATATATAAAGACAAGCCCACAGTACAATATATAGTCAACAAACTAGTCTCACAAGCTAACATGTATCACAGCATAAGGCTACACATGTATCCGGAAGTATCCATCTCACAGACTAATATAGGGTCATGCCCACCCAAATCCAAGTACATCGTAATCCCATCAATCACAAGTACTCAGAGTAAACATGGAAAATCACAGGTTTCTCACATGTATCCGGAATAACCAAGCCCAGCAGATTCATATCTATACCAGAATCAGTCCCCAATACGATTATATCATCCACAGACAGCCTCATAGCCAGCATATCTCAGTAGTATTAGACTACGCATTCATACAGATAGGAACTAAGTCAAAATACATACCTGCCACCTGGCATCAACCCGTATCCAGCCTTTACCAGGCCTTTCCGTAGTTCAACAGCTTCAGAACTCAGCTAATATCATAGCTACAACGAATATCACGCTTATTACAGTAACTAGTATCTCATGTCATTACATACAACCCATACATCTCGTATACATACCGCATATACATCCCAATAGGTTTAGTCCACATACAACCACAATACTCGTTTCAACTCAGTCTAAAAGATAAAGAAGCCTAGCCTACCTGAAAGGCAAATCCACGTATTTCAAATTAGTCCACGCGAGTTTTTCCTTCCTAATGACCTCCAAATGTTACTCAACTGTCAAAATGTGAGTCACAATATCAATACAGTTATTTTGGCTATAATATCTCAAGAAACGGGGGAAAATATGTCAAATGCAACTACAATGGGGAAAATGGGACCCACGCTCGAAATATCGAACCAACTCTCGTAAAATGATTCCTACATCACTCTGAGTCCATATCCAAAAATTGAGCTCACAACAGATCCTAGAAGCAGAGAAACAACTCAAAAAAAGAAGTTGCATTTCTTATCGTAAAAAAAAGAAACATTTATTTACAGCAGCTTCTTTTCCAATTTACTCAAAAATTCGATCCAATTAACAAAATCTGAATACATCACGGCGTATGTATCGAAAAGTAGTACAATTTAGACTCAAATATTACTTAATTCCGATAAGAAACGACCGAGATATCGCAACTCGAAACTTTCAAAAATAACCGCAACATAACAGTAGCTAAAATCAGATTTCTGCACCAAACGGAGTGCTATCAAGTAATTTTGACATTACCACGACGTGTGCCTCGGAAAAACACACAGAATAGACCCAAATTTTATCAAAATCCGACTTAAAACGGATAAGAAATTGCAACTCGAAGTTTTTGAAAAATACACTCAATATACAGCAGTAAAATGGTTAAATTTACCTCGAACGACGTGCAGAACTCAATTTCCGACACTTTCACGATGTTCCTCTCAGAAAAATGTACAAGTCAGACTTTTGAATTGCCCAAATCGGATAAAAAATGAAGGATAAATCGCGTGCCAAATTTGTAAGTTCGAACTGGACGATTCTGGAAAATATTTCCAGATATACATTTGTTTTGCCGCCTTGCCACGTGTCACTTCCCCAGTGGACCACGTCGGCGCCGCTCTTTTATTTTCCAGCCACTGCTAAAACTTAATTTTGATGCTCAAGCCTCATCCGAAGTGGGAAAAATATAATCCATATATGAAATTTGATCAAAAAAGGAATTACGGACTCAACGGTGTAGTCAAAATTCTCATCGAAGATCGTTTTATTCCAATATGGGTCCCATTTCCCAATATCAAAATCTATTGAAGGGACCAAAATACACTCGGAAGCTCTGGGAACCGAACGAAAGGTCCTCCTAGACCAAACTCAACATTCTGGATCCAATGGTGTGGTCAGAACTTACATTTGGAGCACGTTCCCCAAGGGCATTGACTAAAGTCAACTATTGATCCATTTCGACGGCTAAATTTGCAAAACTCAATATAATTGCTCCGAACATGCTCCTAGCCTAATTTGGCCGTTCCGAAGCTAATGGAACCGTCAGAAGTCCATTCTAGGGTCATTTACTAGGACTTTATCTAAAAATTCATTTTACGATTATAATCTCTCGTTTAACTTGAAAAGTAGTATAATTGTCAAATGATTTACCCAATAACTGAACGATCACTACCAATAAGTCACGAATAGCTCGCAGTCACTATGAAAATGCTCAAACTGATAAAATATTCGTGGAACCACATAAATGACCTGGAGGGTCATTACAAAAATTAACTCCAAAATACACCCTCAACAATGCCTAAGAAATTTGAATAAGATTAGAATTTAAGACCTACAAGCACTAAGTTGGACTCAAGAATACAAAAAAAAATTTAAAAAATCATGAAATAGACTCTCGAACCAGCTGGTCAATGAGGTGTTTTAGCTTCTTGGAATGTTTGTGGATGTATAAGATCTTGGATCTCCTTAAACTCTTTGTAACAACCAGCTGTAACTTATCAAAATATGTTTAGCATTAATCCACATGTCAGGCACACGAAAATTATACCAATATTAATAATTAAAACACTTCACATCTCTGGAAAATCATAATTAATTTAATTACATTGTTGTTTTTTCCCTAGAGAAGAATATATCGTCTATTCATACAAAATAAATACACACACAATTTTTACTATCTTATAACTTCAAAATTAGTTAAATAAGTACATTTTCTTCATCATCATTAAAACATCACATACTCAACAAATTTCTAGTTTTCTATATATGATGGCAAACAAAAGTTGATTTTATTTGGACAACCATTTTACCAAAAAGACTAAGTCGTTAAAATCTAGTAATCTTCCCCATTCACTACAAGAAAGCACGCTATTAGCTATGGTCAAAATCCCTGTAAACAAGCTAAAATTACTGTAGCTAGGAAAAATAGGCCCTTCAAAATGCATAGCTAAAACGAGGGAAGCTAAAATTTCTGCTTGGGAAATGTGTAGTCCGTAGCTATTAAGCTTAGGATATTTTGCTTGGCCCTATTGTTCTAGCAAATCTGGCTACGGCAATTCGTAGCAAAATGCCAGCCTTTTTTGGATTTTGCTCGAGATATTTCCTAGCAAAGCCAAGAATAGCTACGATTTTAGCCAATGAGGTTCCCAACTAATTTCATAAATAGCGTATCATTCCTTTACATTTTTCTATAATGTTTTCTTGCTATATGTATCTACATTTTCTGCTGTCACAATTTCATATATGATGAATAGCTCAATCACTTCAAATTCCACCAAATAATGTATTTAAATATATATATATATATATCCTTTTGAACTCTATAATCTTACAAAGAAAGTAAATCGTGTCTTAAACTTAAAAAACAATAACATAAAGTCCTGTTATCTTAAGGTAGGCTAGAGAGAGAACCAAAGTTGTTTTGTGGCTGTGGAAGAATCAGGCTACTCATGACAGAGAACGAACTGTATCTTGCACTTTTTCTTGGATATTGGCTATAATACTTGCTAACACACTCTCTTGTATACTTGCTTGCATATCGCTCAATCATTGCTCTAGTAGTCAGTTAATTATCTGCTGAAATTCCGATGCTTCAATATTCTATTGAGTAGAGACACTTAGAGTAGGACCACTAGATGAAGTTGAACTAACATGTCATAAATCTCCTATAATATCAATATCTGAACCAAGACCATACATTCTGCCTTTTTTTGCTCCTCCAACTGTATTTAACCAAGTATTAAGCAATTGTTCATCTGGTATAGTCTGCAACAACTTCACAACATCATCTCCATTAGTTTCTTTTGTTTCCTCATCTCTATCTGTTGACATGTTTCTTTCTAAATCTCTTTCTACCTCACTACCATTTTCATTTGTTGATGAATTAGTATCGTTCACATTTTTTTTAATGTTCTCTGTAAACACATCCTACAAAAATAGAAAGGTAATTAGAGATGCAACTTTTAAAAAATAAATAAACAAAATAAAAGTTGGTCTTTCATTGATGAGATGAGGATACACACTTTGGAATTTGGCATACCAAATTTGAATCTTTGGTTCCGAAGGAGCACTTAGCAGAAAGTTAGCCTATACAAAGGGCAATGGAAGTTACTAGCTAAGTAGCTAAGGAGGTTCAAAAATAAGGTTGACATCCTTTGTTCTTTTTTATCTAAAGGTGATCAAATCCATTTTATCCATATTTACAAGGCCCTTAACTAGTCTAGAAAGATTAGTATAGGAGTTGAATACTTGGTTGACATCAGATGAGAGGTTAATCGAAGCAAGTTTGTCCGCAAGTTGATTTTCCTCTCGGTGGTAGTGATTGATGGTAAAATCGTACTCTTCAACTAGTTTCTGAATCTTCTTAATAGGGATGTAATTCTCTAGGAGATGCTCCAATTTTTAGTGATGGCTTTAGTAAGTTATATGGAGTTAGTTTCGATCGTGTTTACTCCTCTTTGGGTGCATAGTTCCATTTCATGTAACATGGATATGGCTTTTTCCCAATTACTGGTTCCTTCTCCAGGGTTAATAATGAAGGTCACGATGACTTATCCCATTGCATTCCTTAGTATCCTACCTCCACCATACCTGCCATTAACACAAGATCCATCAGTGTTAAGTTTAGCAATCGTATTTGGTGGTCTAATCCATTTAACTCTTATGGAAGTCTTATGATTAATAGAGATGTCAAAAATTTTATTAATGTTTTCCCAAGAATTCTCAACTTTGATCCGGTCAAAGTTTGACTGCAAAGTGAAAAATAAAATGCTAGTAATGTTTCTTTTTTATCTATAAATAGAAGGCTTAGTTGATTCATATTTGTGATTGCATCTGTTCCTCATAACTCCCAGCAAAATAAACATGAGTAGTACTCTAGTGATGTAAGTTGCCACTAGATTGTTGACTTTTTTGGTCCACCATTTTTGTAGCAAAATTTAATGTTGGAGTACTGTATCCCAATGGGAATTGCATAAAGCCAACAAATTTTTTTAGCATGTTCACCTGCATAGAAAATGTGTTCTGCATTTTTCAGAGTGTTAGCAGCATTATTGTTATCACAACAATAGCAAGTAAGAGATAATGGAATACCAAGTCTGGCAACCTTGGCATTTGTAGGAAGTCTGTTAATAATGGCTCTTCAAGTTAAGAAGGACATTTTGAAGGGGACGTCTTTATGCCATATTTTATTAAAAGTTGTGTTGACAATACCCTTGTGCCTACACATATTCTAGGTCGCGGCCACAGTGAAATTGCCTGCACTAGTGGGGGACCAAATAGGTTAATCTTATTCTTCATTGTTCAATTTCAGTCCAAAACTTGTGATAATGATTTTAGCCTGATTGGCAAAGATTCTACAAATTGTTCCAGTTTCGTTTGTCATTGTCAAAGACCTTTTTAATCATGATATTATGGCCACTAATACCAATAGGCAGAAACTTGTATAGGACCAAATGGAACCAATTTTCGCACAAAAAATTCAACTCACATCTGCCCACAATCCATTTGATTTCATTTTCTACTTTCTCTTTGATGTTACACATATGTTTCCACCATACAAATTGTCCTTTTCTCCAAGTAGTTCTAATAGGATGAGTATCCTGGAAATACTTATGCTTCACAAATTCAGTCCATAGTGATTATTGGTTCGAAGATTCCACCACTACTTGACGGAGAAGGCAGTGCATACATCACCAATCCTTCTCATATTCATCCCACCCTCTTCAAAAGGGAGACAAAGAGTTATCCAAGTAATCCTATGATGTTTACTACTTTCTTCTCTGCCAGACTACAAAAATCTTGCAAGATATCTTACAATTTTATCCAATATGCCTTTAGGAGGTTGTACGACAACAAGAAGATGAGTAGGGAGGGCTAAGAGGACACGCTTGATGAGAAAAACTCTTCCTTCCGTCAAAAACAATTTGTTATGCCACCCTTTGATTCTGTTATTGATGCTCTTGACTAAATCATTAAAGTGACTATTCTTTTTCTTCCCACTAATAAGAGGGCACCCAAGATATTTTTTGGAAAATTCCTTTGGAGTCATACGTGTAATGAGGTTTCTCTAGGCAATAAAGTTTTGTTTAGCATTCTTAGATACAGAGAAGAAACTTTGGTTCTTGTTGATTAGCTGACAAGATGTATTCTCTGTTGCGGAAGTCGAATATATATAGAGAGTGATAATATCACAACTGCTATATCCAAAGATAGCTAATAAATAGTAAATGAGACAATAAAAAAGA
>JBCEWC010022306.1:0-10083 GCA_038996855.1 Solanum aculeatissimum | reverse complement strand
TTATGTAGAGGCTATGTTGGACATGTTAAACTCTTACATGTTGTATTATGTTTTGTTGAGATATTATGGCTATTGAGATTTGATTATGGGAATGATGTTCGATTATGCTTATGATTATGTATTGGACTTGTAAATGTTGGGAATGTGCTTAAGTAGAAAGTCCCCTAACCCGATATGCCCCCACAGCTTAAGTCCTACTTACCCGCCCCTTAGAAATACTTGTTATGTGTTATGTGATTCATGTTCATCCCACTCCCGGCAACATCCCCATAGCTTGAGTCCAAAGCCCCGTTCTCCCTAGAAATATGTGTTGTGTTTACTTTTCTGCACTTCCGAACTGATAATATGAGTAATGATGCAATGATGGCTTGATCGAGGACGTTCGGGTTCTCCTTCGCCATGTCACATCTAGGCCCCACTTTTGGGTCGTGACAATAAGATTGTTGTATCCTAGAGAGAATAAGTCAAGAAGAATACTACTGGATCGGTGAAACTTTTGCTACAGTGGGCTTGAATCTCCTTAAAGAGAGCGAGATATTCGCGCCTTGGCCTAGAAAACTTTTCTTTTCTTTATTTCAGTTTTCAATTGTTAATTGTAATTTTTGTAATTTCACCAACAATTTAAAGGAGATTCAGATGGCTATAATTGAAAAAATCACGGATGTCAAGATGGGAGATCTTAACAAGTAATTTCGGTTCAATGGTAATTATTTCAAGAGGTGGAAGGGTAAAGTACTTTTCTACTTGAGTCTTCTCAATGTTTCTTATGTGTTAATTAAGAAGAATTCTAATAAAGTTTATATCCTCTCCATGGATAATGATGAATTCATTTCTCATCAAGAGAAAAGGGGACAAATATATTGACGATTCGTATAAATGTCGGTATTATATTTTGAATTGTCTGTCTGATAATTTTTATGATTATTATGATAGAACTTACTCTAGTGCAAACAAAAATTGAAAAGCATTGCAGAGTAAGTATGATACTGAAAAAGTTAGAGCAAAAAAAATGTGGTTGGTAGATTTTTTTGTTTCCAAATGGTGGACAACAAATCAGTAGTAGATCAAGCTCAAGACTTCATAATGATTGTTGGAGAGCTTAGGTCCAAGGAGGTCAAAATTGGGGATAACCTTATTGTTTATGGCATAGTTGATAAACTTTCACCTTCTTGGAAGGAATTTTAAAAAACTATGCGTCATAAACAAAAGGAAACCTTTCTTGAAACGTTGATAATGAAAATTTGCATGGAGGAGGAGGCAAAGGGCCAAGATGCACTTTTACAATTAGAACAGAAACACTATATCGAAAGTAAATTTTAGTTACTTCAAATAATGTTACTCCTAAATCTAACAAAAATACCTTTATGAAACCAAAGAATAAAAATTTCAAGAAAATAAATGGTAGACCTCCCAAGAAATTAATGGTGAAAATAATCAAGGACAAAATCAACAAGTTCAAGATAAGATTGTGCTTTGTCTAAGGCAAGAGTGGGCATATAGCTCGATTTTATAAATATAAAAAACGTGGTCATACACCTCAGAAAAATATTATCGAAGAGCCTTTTGTGGCAGTGATTACTGACATATTTATGGTTGAGAATGTTGATGGATGGTGGGTTGATTCTGGTGCAAACCATCATGTCTGTTATGACAAAGACTGGTGTAAAAAATATACTCCTTTTGAGGAGCCCAAAACCATTTGCTTGGAGATTCACACACTACTCAAGTACTTGGAACGAGAGATGTCGAATTGTGTTTTACCTCTAGAAGAGTACTAACTTTAAAAGATGTACTTTATACTCCTTCTATGAAGAAATATTTGATGTCTAGTTTTCTTGTTAATAAAGTAGGCTTCAAACAGATTATTGAGTCTGATCAATATGTAATTATGAAAAAGGGTATTTTTGTGGGAAAGGGGTATGCTTGTGATGGGATATTTAAACTGAATGTTGAAACAAATAAAGTTTCTACTTCTGTTTATATGCTTTCTTCTACTAATTTTTGGCATGCTCGTTTGTGTCATATAAATGATCGATATGTTGGAATAATGAGTAGTTTAGGATTAATACCAATGGTTGAAAAGGATTTTGAAAAGTGTGAAGCTTGTAGTAAAGCCAAGATTACTAAAAGACCTTATTTTCAAGTTGAAAGAAAAATTAATTTCTTAGAATAGTTCACACTGATATTTTGTGAATTTTGAGGAATTTTAACTCGTAGAGGAAATAAATATTTTATCACTTTCATTGATAATTTTTCTAAGTTTACATATTACTTAATGAAAAATAAAGTGATGTTTTTGAATATTTTAAAGTTTATCTCCATGAGGTTGAAAATCAATTTGGAAGAAAAATAAAATGAATTAGAAGTGATAGAGGTCGTGAATATGAGTCAAATGAGTTTAATTCTTTCATTATATCATTGGGAATAATTCATGAAACTACTACTCCTTATTCTCCTACATCTAACAGTGTAGCGGAAATGAAAAATAGAACTTTGATTGAATTGACTAATGTCATGCTTATTGAGTCAAGTGCACCTTTAAATTTTTGGGGAAAGCTATATTAACTGTTTGTTATGTGATAAATCGTGTGCCTCATAAAAAGTCGAAACTAACACCTTTTGAATTGTGAAAATGTCACAAGTCAATCTTGAGATCTCTAAGAGTTTGGGGTTGTCTAGGCTTTATAAGGCTAATGGATCCCAAGATTACAAAGTTGGGTAAGAAAGTTACTACTTGTGCATTTCTTGGTTATGTTTCAAATAGTACAACATATAAATTTTTTAATCTTGAAGATAATGTTATTATTGAATCAGGTGATTTTTCATGAAAATAAATTTCTTTTTGATTCTAAAAATTTTGAGGGTCAAAACATTGAACAAAATATTTTGTCACTGTCTAATTCTTCTTCTATTGCTTTGAAAAATAAAGAAATTGATGCTTTTGAGTTAAGAAGAAGTAAAAGAGCTAGAGTAGAAAAAGATTTTGGTCCTGATTTTTATATTTTTAATGTTGGAGATGATCCTCTCACTTTAAAAGAAGCTTTGTCTTCCCATGATGTAATTTTCTAGAAAGACGTTGTAAATGATGAAATAGAATCACTAATTTCTAATAAAATTTGGAAGTTAGTTGATTTATCACCGGGTTGTAAAATAATTGATTGCAAATGTGTCTTACGAAAAAGTTAAAATCGGATGGATCTATTTATAAATATAAGGCTAGACTAGTTGTAAAATGATTTAAGCAACTTGAAGGCCTAGAGTTTTTTGACACTTTTTCTCCGGTAACTAGAATTATATTCATTAGACTTTTAATTACTATGACTGCAATTTTTGATTTGCAAATTCATCAAATGGGTGTAAAAACTATTTTTTAAAATGGAGACCTAAATGAAGAGATTTATATAGAACAACTTGAGGGTTTTGTTGAAGCAGGCCAAGAAAGCAAAGTGTGTAAACTGACTAAATTCCTATATGGCTTGAAATGGTCACCAAGCAATGACATGAAAAGTTTGATTCCTACATGATTGAAAATGGGTATAAAACAAATAAGCCTGATAAGTGCATATCATAAGTCTTGGAATAATTCACATGTTATATTTGTCTATAGGTTGATGATTTATTGATTTTTTGCTTTAACATGAATGTTATTGATGAAGCGAAAAATATTTTTAGAAGCCATTTTGATATGAAAGATCTTAGTGAGGCAAATTTTATTCTTGAAATAAAAATTACTAGAACATGTGATGGAATTTTTCTTGACCAGTCACACTATGTTGAGAAAATTTTGAAAAAAAAAAACTTTCTTGATTGGAAGCATGTTTTAACTCCTTTTGATTCAAGTGTTTACTTGTTTCCTATGCAAAGTGAAAATGATGTGATAAATCGAAAGGAATATGCTAGCTTAATTGGAAGTTTGAGATATGTGACTGTACTTGAGGACTTTTCTGATGCAGATTGAAACACTTTATCAGGTGATTCTTGTTCTACCACTGGTTACATTTTTACTTTGGATGGTGGTGCTATTTGTTGAAAATCTAAAAAGAAAACTATTATTGCTAACTCTAACATGGAGGCTGAACTAATTACTTTAGCTTCAGCTAGTCAGGAAGTGAATTGATTGAGAGATCTGTTATTTCAAATTCCTTATTTTGAAAAATCAATTTCTCCTATTTTAATTTATTGTGATAGCACTGTTGCAATTGGTAGAGTTCAAAACTGCTATTACAATGGTAAATGCAAACCTATAAGGAGGAAACAGAATAATGTAAGATCATATTTTACAAGTGGTACCATTAATGTTGATTATGTCAAATCTTGTGATAATCTTTCAAATCCTCTTACTAAGGTCTTAACAAGAGAAAAAGTCTGGAGCACGTCGAGGGGGATGGGATTGAAGTCTATAAATTCCTGAGTCATATATGAGAAAATTCAACCTATGGACCGGAGATCCTATAACTAGGTTCAATGGGAGAAACGAATCATATGCTGATTTGTTGAGAAAAATGCACTATCTTTTTATTCCCTTCCTATGATGTGAGTGCATTATTTCCTGTAATGAATTGTGGAGGTTGAATTTAAAAAACTCTTAATGAAAATCTATAGCTCGTATAGGTGAAGTGTTAATTTTACAGGAGCACTCTCGATATATTTCACCTATGTGAGTGTTGAAGTAGGTCGCTTCCTATGAAAATTGGGCTCATTCTCAAAGACACTCATGAAATCGGAATAGCACAAGGACATAATGCGCTGGCTAGTAAAGCTCATGTCAACACCTTGATTATTATGTGTGAGCAATACTATTTTATTTCCTGGAAGCAATCACAGTTCAAGTATGAAGCCACTAGGACTCTGGAGTAAAAGTTGTTTCACTAAGTGGAGGTTTAATGCAGAGCACACCTTCATTATGCATGATAGTCTTCCTTCAACTGATAAGCTCTCTTATATAATATTAAATTGAGTAGGGGATTGTTAATTTTTTGTGAAATTTTAACATTAATATTATAACCTTTGTATAATTTATTTTTCCACGTTAACTTTGTGCTCATTGAAAAACTTGTTGTCATGCCATTTCATGAAAAATTGCTCATTAGCAATTGGGCAGTTAGTGGCATCTAAAACCATTTAACTCCCTTGGTATTTAGTGGTCATTTGTGGTCTTCATCCGTGCAACCTTTCAGTTGATGCTAACGGCACTTTGTGCCTTAGTATCAATTGTTGGTGATTAAGGTGGTTAAATATAGCCATTTAGTACCATTAGTTCTTGTAACCTAGGTAACTTTTAGGCCATTTATTTACCCTAATAATTTCTTATTCATTGCATGGAAGACTTTCATAACTATAAATAGTGGTGGTCTTCATTTATTTTGAGTATATACACAACACAAGAGAAAAATAAAGAATGCATAAAGTTTGTCAAAAGAGAGTTCTTATTAGTTGAAGGGATGTGTTCTTTTTGTGGAGCTTGAGACTCAATTCTAGTCCAGAGTTTGTTGAGTTGCACTTTTGTGAGAATGTTGGTGTATCCTGGAGGAGACAAGTCAAGAAGAATACTGCTGGACCGGTGAAAACTTTTGTTGCAGTGGGCTTGAATCTCCTTAAATAGAGCGAGATATCCGTGCCTCATCCCAGAGAACTTTTGTTTTCATCATTTCAATTTTCAATTATTAATTGTAATTTTTGTAATTTCACCAACACATTATTATATATACAAAAAAAAAAATATATTTCTTGAAAATCTATCAAACATGTGCTGGAATAGAATATGGGTGGTGTAGCAACTGATGAATTATGTTTTTGTTGTACCTTTTCTGTCAAATGATTTCGTATAAAATAGGATAAAAATAATACTCCTTCTATTCAAATATACGTGACACTTTTTTCTTTTTAGTATGTCCAAAATTGAATGTGATCTTTCTAAATTTGAAACGAATTTAAATTTATAGGATGATTTTCAACCATATAAATATTTAAAAATTACTTAAATCATAAATTTTAAAAAAATTTCTTTCTTTCTTTGCTAAACTAGATACCTAATCAAAGAATGCCACATAATTTATAACGGAGAGAACATTACTCATTGGTTTGAGAAAACAAGTGCAAGAACAAGCTTAGATATAGAAATTAAAACGACAGAAGGTTTATTTTACTAATATATATATATATATATATATATATATAGTTACTTACAAAAAAGGATATGTAGACGACAAAGTGCAGATCAGTCCATGAACAACAATAATAGATTCATGATTGCAACCATGTAATATAAATGCAACCAATCACAATTCACTATTATATATATTAAAAAAACATAGTAATATATTTCTTAAAATTTCGTCAAACATGTGCTGGAGTAGAATATGGTGGAGTAGCAGCGGATGAAATTGTATGCTTTCTTCCACGTTCAGATCTACTATTCTCCGCAAATTTAATACTTCCATTGTGAAGACCCCTTTGTTTCTCCTCATCACTCCATTCAGAACAATAATATTTTTCTTCATTATACTTTACATCTTCGGAAGCTGGTAAAAACATACTCCCCCATTGTGGAAAATGAATCAAAGCAATGGGAGCCGTACAAGCTACAGCCATAAATCCCATCCAAGTCAATCCCATCGATGTAGAAAATGTTGTACTTGAGAAGAAAATCAATTGTGTCAAACCGCCTCCGACGTTTCCACCAGCACCCGTTAGGCCAGAAATTAGGCCTAACGATCTACGCGAAACGAAAGGGATGACACCGTAAGTTGCACCACATGCAGCTTGTGCTCCGATTGAGAATAAAATCATGGCTAATATGGCTATAGGAAGTGTTTCTGCTCTGCCAAGCCACACGCAGAAAACTCCTCCTAAGGTTTGGACAATCCAGAGTATCCAAAGTCTTCCTCTCATTCCGAGTTTTCTTGCTGCTAAATCAGAGGCGTATCCACCAAAAGGACGCGCGACAAAGTTGACCATGCCATATATTCCAGCGATAACTCCTGCTGTGTGAAGCTTTAGATTGAACCTGATCGAATATTTTGAATGAGTTAATTAACTTGATACAAAGTTTAAGAAGAAATAAAATTTGCGAACTAAAACATGTCATAGATATTTTGTGTGACTATAAATTATTTTATTAATTAAGGGAAAATGAGTAGTTTCAAGCTAAATTATATTACTAAATATAAAAATATGTCATTTTTTTAAATCGACTAAAAAAGAAAGTGAGTCACATAAATAGGACATAGGGAGTAAAACTGTAATTGAATTTTAGCTAAGAACCTCTTTTCGTTTTGCCTAGCTCCCCGAAAACAACATTCTACTTGCATGTACCATTGTAATCCAATTCTTACATCATCAGATTACCATCAAATAAAAATTATTTTATTCGTCCCAATTATAATAGGTATTTCAATAGACATAGAGTTTAGAAGTTTTTTGAAATTTGTAGTGTAAAATAAATCATAAATATATTTTGTGAGTATAAATCGGCTAAAATAAAAAGTTTAAAATCAATTTGTTATTAAATATAGAAATGTGTCGTTCTTTGTTACTTAAAAAAAAAAATATCACATTAATTGAAATAAAGAGAGTAATTATATTAAGTATTTATAATAAGTGAAAAACAATAATCTATGGGGGGAAATATTTTATAGTGACAGACTAACAGTGTATTTAAGTTAAATCAATTTTAAATGTAGTGTTCAAGAGTAACTATTGTAGTTTGTACAAAAATTTAAATATAATTCATCAATAGAGAACATACTTGTCAAAAAAGTACTCCGCAATCACATTGTTCATGCAGAGCTGAACTCCCATGGAATACCCATAAACGAGAAAAAATACCCACGTCCTGTAATTCGTCACTGCAAACCATAACACCTACCAAAAAAAATCCACCAGTTTATGTTTTTGTTTTAAAAAAAACTATTTCATGTTTTGGGGTAGCTAAAAACTATACAACTAACCTTTGAAAATTTATCTTTGTGTACATCACCCCTCTTTTGTAAGTTACTCAGATTACCATCTGGCAAGTCTTGACCAAGAACCAAGACCATAACACCAACAATGATATGAAGCCACCCAGGGATGAAAAAGGCAATACGCCAAGCAGTGAAAGGAGTAGCTCCTCTTAGTTGAATTATGTGAAAAAGGAAAGGCATAAGGAGTTGAGTCGCACCGCCACCCATGTCTCCCCATCCAGCAGCAACACCGTTAACAAGGCCAATTATCTGCCCATTAAACAACGTACTTGTCCAATATTGACATGACACGAATGTTGCCAATGATACTCCAATCATGAAACGGACCGCTATGTATCCCTATCCATCCAGACATAAATAATTATTAAAAAATATATCAAAGTAATATGTAAATCATTTAGTTAAGATGGTTACTCACTTTAACATGAAATATAATACAATAAATTAAAATAGTACTCATATTTGATCGATAAAAAATAATCAAATGACATATTGAGACATGCTCTCTTTTTCCCAATTTATATATTACTTTTTTATTATTATTTTAGTCTATCTCAAAAGAATGACATCTTTTTGTATTTAGTATCAATAATTAACTTCAGACTTCTCATTTTATCCTAAGTGAGGTGATCCGTGACCATAGAGATTTTCATGACTTAATTTAGATCACAATTATTTTTAAAAATAATTTCTTAAAATCCGTGTACAATCTCTCAAACAAATTAAGTAGTTAAGTGAAATGGTGACAGACTTAATTAAATAACAAAATATACCTGCGGTGTTGAGACAAATGCAACTGAAAAAACAACAGGAGCTGTTAACAAGTTGACAAAGGCACAGCCATATCTTGGTCCAATTAAGTCACAGACTACACCCATAACAAGCCTGGAGAAAATGCTGCCAGAAACAGAAGCAACACCAGCATTGCCAATATCTGATCTTGTCAAATCAAGATTGTCCCGGATTATCGGAACGAGAGGAGCGGCAGCAAAAGTGGAGATCAAGCAAGTGAAGAAAGAGATCCAAGCAAGATGAAATGATCTCATATGAGGTTGTGCAAATGAGAAGATCTTTAGAGTTTTCGCTTTGTGTTCTGAATCAACTGGCAAAGAAAACTTGGTAACAGCGTTTTCATTATTATTATTATTACCTGAAGACGAAGATACTGAAAATGCAAATGTTTGTTCTTTGCCAGTTAACCCATGCACGGAGGTGCCAACGGAGCCTTCGGCATTAGCCATTCTCACTACAAAATTACAAAAGAAGTTTGTAGGGAAAGAAGAAAAATGTAATGTAATATTTGATGGTTCTTGGAAATGAAGATGAGTCTAGTATTTATAGTGTTACAGCGTTGACATTGTAAAAGCTTTTTACACGATTGTTGGCATGCCATCACCTGTTTTTTTGTTCTTTGTTTTTTGTTTTTTGTTTTCTGTTTTTTTTTTCTTTTTTTCTTATTTTGGTTAAGTGTGTTTTTTACGTGTTACATTGATGACGTGTCATAGCTAGACGAAGCTTCGTTGAAAGTTCGTAGCATAATAACTAAGTACCAGTATATTCCTTTATTTTTAAAGCTAAATGCCACTAATATAATTTCATTTACTTTCCAAAATGGTGGCTATTTTGTTTTGTTAATAAATATCTATTCAAGGGTTCCGATTGGACAAATAACCATGCTTATCTGAAAAACAGTAGAATTGAATTTTATTGAAGTGATTTAAAGACATGTTAGTTAGATTGATTCTGTGAGTGAAATAATAATGAAATAAATTAAAATAATAGAAGATCAGATCCTAATCGAAAATCAGGCCTTGATGACCTAAATATATAGAGTTCGAAACAAAAAAGGTATAATGTTTTTTAAAATTAACCGAAACGGTAAATAATGTGAGGATGACACCCAAAGGGCAAAGGCGCAGGCCTTGCTGCGCCTTGCCTTTTGCACTTAACATCTTCCGTCCTCACTAACGTTGCTTGAGAAAAGCTGCAAAATGCAGTAAAGGTAAGGCGCCGCAGCCCTTGCGCCTTACCTGTCAGATTTGTTTTTTTTTTAATTATGTGCCTAGTTGACAAAAGAAAGAGATTAAAATGGTTACATGTTTTGCAGATTTGAAGCAGG
>JBCEWC010022305.1:0-10083 GCA_038996855.1 Solanum aculeatissimum | reverse complement strand
TTTATGAGTAATAATTATTGTCTATCATATTAATATTTTTCTGCTATGATTAATTATTTATAAAAAGAATGGTGAAAGAAAAAAAAAATATATTTGCGTTGAAAGAGAGCAATGATGGACAATAAAGTGTGATAATGGAGGGTAATATAAAAAAATGTTTAGGGCAATAAAGTAATTTTGTTGGTCAAAGTAGAACTACTTATAAGCTGTAAAATAAAAAGTTGGGGGAGACAACTTATAACTTATTTAAAGCAATTTTTAACTTTTTTTAAGCTAATTTAAAATTTGCCAAACACTTTTTTAAGCTAAAAAGAACTTAAAAGCTGGTTTGATCAACTTTTAAGCTAAGTCAAACAGGCTCTTATTCACAAATGAATTTTTTTAAAAAGTTTGGTTCAATTTATTTAGTCAGTCTTTTATGTTTAAATAGTACGCATGAAAATGGAATTGGAAGATCAAAATAGAACAAAATTGAATTGGAGTATCAAAATAAAGTATAAGGACAAATTCAAGAGATTGTTTATGTGTTTGGTCTTTCTAATATGACAACATTTATGTACATTATTAATTTAGTTATCTAATATAACAACGTTTATGTACATTATTAATTTTCATAACTAAAATGCAAACTACAAGTTTATCAAAAAGATGAGAACATAAACTTGTTATGTAACTTTGGAGCACGTCATTAGTTATCCTCTATAGTGAGATTTTTTTGGGCACAAATTCAAATATTATTTGTCTCAAAGCAAATACTGGACATTAGTGTAAAAAAAGGTTTCTATGTTTTCTTTTAGTTATTCATGTATAGCTTTATAAATTCTCTCATAACTTATATGTATTAATTACGCGGGTTCTAAATTGTCAATCAAATGTCATAGTAATTTTATATATGAATACCTTATTTCTTATTTACCTATCGAACATCCTATGACTAAATTAATATATAAATAACTTTATTTGTTATCTAGCTATCAAATAACCTCTTTACGTGTATAAAACTTATTGTATTAAGGTTATCAATTTAAAGTTTAAGTTTAACACTTTGGCATCAAGAATATGATATTATGGATGAAGCCCAGATAATGACAGGCCATATTACAAAAAATAAAGTAACCTTTGACTTCCACTTTATTGAACGGCTTTATAATTATTTTTTCATTAACCAGGGACTCTCGAACTCGATCCCAAATTTGACTCTCAATTCCATCCTAATTTAAGACCCAACTTTCCCTTACAAATTGAAACATGGGACTCAACTTTCAATTTCCATTCCATCCCTACTATCTCTTCATTCCGATTCAAGATCGAATATTCTAGAAAAACATGATTATTAATTTTCTATAAGTAACATTACACATTTCAAAACCATCCTAAATTCATCCGTACTATCTCTTCATTCCGATTCAAGACCAAATATTCTAGAAAAACATGATTATTAATTTTCTATAAGTAACATTATACATTTCGAAACCATCCTAAATTCATCCGTACTATCTCTTCATTCCGATTCAAGACCAAATATTCTAGAAAAACATGATTATTAATTTTCTATAAGTAACATTATACATTTCGAAACCATCCTAAATTCATCCGTACTATCTCTTCATTCCGATTCAAGACTGTATATTCTAGAAAAACATGATTATTAATTTTCTATAAGTAACATTATAAATTTCAATAAACATCTATAATGGTACTAAAATTTTGGGTTGTTTTTATTTTATTTTATAAAATACCAAATATATTAAGCTGAATTAAATAAATTTTGTGATTACAAATGAATTCAAGAATGGGTTGAACATTCTATTCAACAAACCCATGAAGGTTGTCGGTGCATTTGTCAACCCAAATGACATTATCAAAAATTTGCAGTGCCCATGTCAAGTTCTAAAAGTAGTCTTAGGTACATATTCAAGCCTAATATTTAACTGATGATAATTAGACCTTAAATCAATTTTTGAGAACACTAATACACCTTACAACTGGTCAAAGAGATCATCAATACGAGTTAACGGGTACTTATTTCAAATGGTGACCTTATACAACTGTCGATTGTCTATGCATATTCTTATACTACCGTCTTTCTTCTTAATAAACAATACTGGAGCAACCCATAGTGAAACAATAGACAGATGAACCCTTTCAGTACTAATTTAATATTTTTGTAAAAAGAGAATTAAAATAACAAATACAGAAAAATAAATAAATAACAAAAAAAGAAAAATATATATAATATAAGTAAGAAAGGGCTACTGCGCAGCCCTAAGAACAAAAGTAAAAAAAAAAAACATAAACGAGAAAGAACAGTGGAACGACAACGCAGAAAAAAAAATGCGGGAAAGAAAAAGAAAGAGAAAAATTATGATTCTCATCTCCAAGCATCAAGGTAATTATTCTCGTCCTTTCTATTAAACTTTCATGAGATTATGAATATATTTTCAGGATAGAAACGTAGACAATCTATGTTAAATTAAGAAAATATAGCTCTAGGGTTGTTAAAATAAAATCTTGATTTGGGGGTCGAATAACGATCCATTTTAGTTGAAATTTGACGTATAAGTTTATTTTATCACGGGTAAACATATTTTGAAAATTTTTTTTAGATTTGAAATCGAAGGCTCATGGCGACTTTTTGACCCAATTTTTGAGTCAAAAATAAATAAAACAATATGAGTGTCATTGGATTTGTATTCTTATGGAGATTATATATTTGATAGATTTGAAACATTATGAGGTATTGGATAAAGGAAAAACTTTGGTGGATTAGCTAGCTATCGATTCTTTGATTGAGATCAGTTATGATTTATTCTATGTGTTAGAAAGAATCTTAATAGTAATTGATATTCATTGAGTGATATTGTGAAATTATTCTATGTATTAGAGAGACTCTTAATAGTAGTTGATATTCATTAAGTGATATTGTGAAATTATTCTATACATTTAATTATTGTGGTTTGGATGATCGATGTGCGTTGTGATTGATTTGCAATTCCAAGATCATGAAATCTATAATCTTGAACTTACTCTATCAAAGTGATGTCTTTGATAAAGAGGGTTTGATGAAACATTGTTAATGAATTGAAAAGTAATGATAAAGAATGATGAATTAAATATATTTGGATCGAGTGTCATGTTTCGACACAGTATATTTGGATCGGGTGTCACGTTTTGACAAATTATATTTGGATCAAGTGTTATATTTTGACACGGTATATTTGGATCGGGTGTCACATTTCGACACAGTATAATTGGATCGAGTCTCACGTTCTAACACGGTATATGGGATCGACACTCAACGAAATGAAACTAACCCAAAGTAAAGTAATGAAGAATACAAGTAACTCCTTAAATACTAAACATAATCTGCCGAACTACAACCCTACACTCAGAAAAGTCCCAGCACAATATGGTATACAGATCACAACAATATAAATATACTCATCATTTGACATAATATCTTAATACATAAGTATCTAAGTAGATCCAACACTTTCTCATCATCAGAAATAAAATAAATATATGATTTCATTAACAATGTACAACAATATCAATCAAATATGAAATAAGATAGATTTGATTACATGAAATGTATATAATGCAATGCAATGTCAAGTAATCATGATGCATGTCTGTCCTAGAATACACATCCGCTGAACAAATATCTGCCTCAAACAGAACCCATGGGAGCCACACATGGACCATGTATCTGTGATCATGACTGACAATGACCTCAACTCATATCACTTGTCCAAAAATTACCTCAGACTCAATATTCGCCGGCATATTTTCTTGGCCCGATCGATAGAAACTTCGATCACCAATCCACGTGTTACCTTACTCACATCTCGATCATAGCCATCACAAGTATCAATGTATATATAATAATAAATGCAATGTGCATGATCACAATTATATTATAGTATCAACACTATAATGATATCAATATCATCAATAGTTCAATATCATCAGTGTTTTAATATCATCAATGTCTCATTATCCCAGTATCTCAATATCATCAGTGTCTCAGTATCATCAGTATCTCAATATCATCAATGTATCAATATCATCAGTATCTCAATATCATCAATGTCATCAGTATCTAAATATCATCAATGTCGAATGATTCACAAGATCACATAAATTATGAATTCACAATTAATTTATAAATTAATATAGCACCATATGAACAAGTATTCAATACAAGAAGTCATAATCAAACCTACAATGATACAGTTCTACCCCCAAATACTCAATTCCATACCCACAGGAGCATACAAGGTTCATTCATGTTTAACAAAAGGTTAGAAGTCCACTTGCCTTAAGTAAAGTCTCAAATCAAGATAAATCCGCCACTTTTTCTCTTCTACGGTACTCCAACTCACCAAAATCTATTCAAATATAGCATCACAATCACATAATGAATCTAATAACACTAAAATCAATCAATTTGCAAAAGAAGGGTAAAATGGTAAAAAATCTCATGTAAAAAAATATAGCCGAAATCTAAAAATTAAAGCATGAAAATATTTCAAAGTAACAAGGAGTCCAACGGTGAAAATGACTTCGAAAACTAAGTTGAGATGAGAGAGAAATCAACATTTTAAGTTTAAGAAATCAAAATTCGAAAATCCCCCAATTTCACCTTTAAAAATCCCAAAATTAGAAGTCAAAAACATAATTAATCAATGAAAATCAACGGAATAAGTTAGAAAATAATTACCCAAATCTCTTTGCGTTCAAAACCTTGAAAGTCCTCTCTTAGAGCGAAGCTTGAAATGTCAAAAATAGTGAAAAAGGTTTAAATCACGTATTTTAAAAGACATCACTGTTCAGGCATCAACAACACTTTGCGAACGCGAAGCATTGTCTGCGAACGTGGGAGTCAGGGGGAACCAGCACTCCGTGAACGCGGAGGCTTGGAGGACCTCACATGCGCGCAACTCTACGAACGCGGTCCATATCTCGCGAACACGGAGGTCTAAGTAAATTGACCTCTGTGAACGCAAAGCTATAGGCATAAACATGGAGAACATCTGAGCCTGCACCAGAAACATCTAAAACCAGTAATTCATAGCACTAATAAATCACGAACTGGACTTTCAGAATTCGTTCGGAACCCATGAATACAAATCAAACATAAAGGCCTATCAGAAATGACGGTCCAGACTCAATGGAACCGTTAGAATTTGAATCCGAGACCTCTGTTGCCTCGAACCTGAGAAAGACCATTTAAACTAGTTTTGGACTCAAAAACTCCAATTATTCACGGAATCTCTGAAAATTATAAGCCATTTCTAGTGTAAATTCAACCACCCAAAACTACTGAAACTGACAAAATTTTGATACGAGTTCTCGAACTCCGAATGTTGACCAAAGTCAAACCTATGATCCAAAATGAACTAAAATTACAACTTTGGGCCTAAAATCTCTGTTTTAACTCCGAATTCAGTTCTGCAAGTTCCCCTAAATCAGATTCGACATTTCAGAACTGATGGAATCAACATAATCAAGTTTTGACACTTAAAACTCGAAATGACCTCAAAACCCAAAATTTTCAACTTTAAGCCTTTGAAAACTCTTTCTTTTGCAAAACTCCAACGTTTTACTAGATTTTTAAAATTTGACTTTTAGACTCATTCAAAAATACTCCAAGACAACTTTTGGGATGGAAAAAATGGTAATTAAGTTAAAAATGCCAAAAATGACCTTCAAAGTCATTACATTACTCTTAGACTTAGTATTTGAGATAGATGTCCTTGATGTGATAATTTTCAGATTTTGGAAAGCGTTATGTAATAGACTTAGTGAGTTTTATTATTTTTTGCCTTTATAAATTGAGCTTCCGTATTATTGTCCTATTTTATAAGTTGAATAACTATATTAGGTGGGATTTGTATCATTGCTCACTTAGGATGTTAGGTGTGGGTGCCACTCACGACCCATTTTGGGTCATGACAAACTTGGTATCAGAGCTTTCGGTTTATTGATATCATCACACAAGGACAGGTCCAGTAGAGTCTTGTGAAACGGTACATGAACGCCTTTACTTTTTTTCAAGATGCTACAGAATCTTAGGAAAACTCACATCTTCATTTCTTTTATGTTATTACTTGAATCCGATACTAATTGGTATCTAGGTGATACCAATTGATATCCGATCTTTTTCACATTCTAAATCGTACAATGGAGGTACTTTCTTAGAAATTTATCCAGATTCATGTGCTTGCCTAGATTCGTTCGACATATATGTATATTACTAATTGTGTAGTGGAGTTGAAAAGGGAAAAAATAATTATGAACAGAGTGAAGCTACTAAAGTTAAAGGCCTTCATCTTACTTAAAAATTTAGAAACTTTTAGATTACAATTTTTACTTTTTCTGATGACATTGTTTATGCAGCAAAATCTTATGTGTATTTTTAGTTTTTCACTTGTTAAATATCATTGTATTATTAAAATAGTACAACAACAGTTTACACACCTATGTTCACATTAAACGTCATTTTTTTGATCCTATAATGATGTAATTTCTTTCACATAATTTCTACGTTGTTCTTTGCATAAATCGCAGTATTTACCATCACAATTTCATCTACTATTGCTGTGTATATTCTTGTTTTACATACAACATGTCATTGTACTTTGTAATCACTCATCAATCATAATATTTGTTTAGATTAATTGCTCCATATAAACAGTGAACTCTTTACGTTATGATCAAATATGTATATTAAACTATATGAACACCATTAAAATTGCGTTATTCAGAGGTTTTAAGACTTAACCTTAGGTTTGAGATTTAGAAAATTAATTATAGAATTGGATGGGTTTATGGGTCTAGGCTAGATATATAGGAATATGAGTGTCTATGGACTCATGTTCTTATGAATATTATATATTTGAAATATTCAAAACGTTTGGAGATATTGAAGGAAGAAAAAGCATTGGTGGATTATCTCACTTGATTTTGGTTCTTCGGTCGAGGTAGGTTATGGTTTGTTCTTTCTAATAGAAAGACTCTTAATAGTGATTGATAGTTATCGAGTAAAGCTGTGAAATTTAATTATTGTGGTTAGGTTGACTGATATTTTGTTTTGATTGGTCTGCAATCCTGAGACCCTGAAATCTATAATCTTGAACTTGATCTATCAAAGTGATGCCTTGAATAAAGAAGGTTTGATGGAATATTGTTAATGAAGTGAAAAGTAATGATAAAGAATGATGAAGTAATTATATGTGGATCGGGAGTCACGTTCTGACACAGATATTATGAGATCAATTGTCACGTTTCGACATGAATATTATGAGATCGGGTGTCACGTTCTAAAATGATATATATTGGATCGGGTGCCACGTTCATGCATGATAATAATAAAGAAAAACATTGTAAAATAATTTAATGTACTCAATTTCAAAGAACCTATCTCCCAAAAGAAGCGTGGTGTGGAGACCTAAGTCCTCATGTGCATTCTTAATATCGTTGATTGGTTATGTACTTGCTTCTTGTTGTTGCCATACGTTAAGTATTATAGTTGATTTTTTCTGCTATTATTTTATGTATATTGATTCCTATTTTGAGTCGGCCGATGATACCTTCTCAACATATGTTGCCTGTACTTACCCCTACTTTTATTCTTTTTATTTTATTTTGTAGAGTGCAACGAGTGTTCCATCGACTTTGACTTTTCCTCAGCTCTAGCCAGTCTCCAAGGCATCAAATTCTAGGGTGAGCTATCCTCCTAGCTCGTATCAGATTCTCTCTATCAAGGAATAATGTCCTTAATTTTTAGACATAAATTGTTTTATTAATTTATTTTGGTGATGATATTCTTAGACTTGGTATTTTGAGATTAGTGTCCTTGATGTGATGACTTTTAGATTTTGGGAAACGTTAATTAATAAACTTAGTAATGGTTATTTCTTGTTTTATGAGTTTAAACTTTCGACTATTATCGTAATTTATAGGTTGAACTGTTAATATAGATTGAGATTTATATGTTGGTTCGCTGATGTTGCCAAGCTACACCTCTTTTTTGAAGGTAAAACGGTCGCTGTCAAGTAAATAACTTAACCGAAGTTAGGGTCGAACCCACAGGGAATATGGTAGACTTCTGATCAATTCAAAGTAAAGTGGGATAATTAACATGCTTATCTCTATAAATAGGGGGGGGGGGGTTGTAATTGCAACAAAAGTAAACCTAGACTAGTGCAAGTGTTATGAAATCGGTAGAAGAGCTAGCTAGGGTCATATGTTCCCCATGTTTCCATAACTCAGTATTACCAGATACTTGTAAACTTTTCAGTGTGTAGATGCAGAATGGTAAGTTAAGTTTACCTAATCCTTTGATCCAGCGAAGAGGTAAATTCCACAACGGGATTTGATCCATCTCTGCAGTGCGACATTACTAACCCTTACCTATTGTCCAAGTACAACCCCTCCTTGATCCAGTTTGATTGATTAGACGAGAAAATATCAATTGAATCCTATTTACTATTCTTTTTTTCTATTCATTACCTCCTTGATTCGACAAGTAACACTAGGAGAGTTCTAACGTTGGCCACCGTTAAAAAGTATGCAAAATGAAGAGAAGTAATTAATACATTCATACACACTTTCCAAGAAGTATGAATTATCCGATTTTACTTCATTAGTTTTTCATGGTTCTCACAACCCTAGTTGTGGATTTAGCAACTCACGATCAATGTAGATGCAAGAATCATGATATAGAATAATATAATTAAGCACTTACACAAATGAATTTAAGAACGAGAAATTCAACTTTTCAATAGAAATCACTAGTGCAAATTAAGAACATAAAGTATTGTAAAAAATCCCAAAATCTGTAACTATTGGTAACTCTCTGTCCTTCATACGAAAAATAACCTAAAAACTTATTTATAATGTCTAAAATACAAAATCAAATCAAAATAGAAAAACTTGGTCAGCAAGCTCTACGAGCAACGTCTACGGGCCGTATAATATTCCGCGACCCATATTCGAGATTTCATGTCCCTCTTCTGCAAAGCTGGAGTGGTCTTCTATAAGACCCATCTATGCACCGTAAAGGATTCTACAGCCCGTGAAGGGTTTCGTCAGATGAACTTTCAACACTTCTCCACTTTCTAATCCTTAGGGTACGACCTTAACTCTATGACTCATATAATATTTTACGACTCGAATACTTGTTTGCAGAGTCTTGTTCAGAAAAATTTTCCTTCACTGGAATTTTTTACGAACCTCTTTTACGACCCATAAAATCTTCCACGACCAGTAAAAGATTCCGTGGATCATCAAAATCTGCAATTTCAACACACTTAGCCCAGAAATCATGCTAGTCATGCCCTAAAAGAAGAGGAGACAAGACTAACACTCGATACCATTATTGGTCAAGTAAGCCACTGAACATACTAGCTGACTCACCTAGGGGTTAAAATATCGGGCAACATAACATCTGATAAACAAAGCCTGGGCCATTTAGGTCATGACTTGCTTAACAGTAACCCAAGCACATCAAGATAGGTAACCCAAAATGATAAAGTATTGGATAGCCGACAAGGCTACAACAACAGGTGTATAGTCACATACTACATATATACATACCAATCCCATGACTGGATACTTAAAGGTACCAAAAACACCAACCCAAAATAACATGTCCACAATAGCCTCTAAGAGAGTCACTAACACTGTTAGGACAGGGCCCCGACTATACCCAATTGTACAACAAAAAGTAAGGATCATGTGGAAGCTCCAAGAAGAGGTGGATCTTACCAACTCGCGGTTGAACTGGGCCCCTAGTGGAGAGGTCAATCAGAATCACAACCTGAACATGCACATACGAAATAAAATACAACGTCCCTAGGCAACAAGACGTCAGTACGAATAAACATGTACTGGTATGTAAGGCAGAAAGTAAAACCAGAGATAACTGTAGTAAAAAGGAAAATAGAAATACCACCTATAACCAAGACTCAAGTAACCTTCTTGGACAACACTCAACCTCCTAGTGATCAAATATGCATGGTATGCTCGAGTAATCACATGTCATGAATACATATATATAGATGCAAATGCATGACA
>JBCEWC010022304.1:0-10084 GCA_038996855.1 Solanum aculeatissimum | reverse complement strand
CATGGGTACTAGAATTCATACTTTAAATTCAAATCAAGAGTAACTCATGAGAAATTCAAGTTTAATCAACCTTCAAACCATCATTTACATACTACCCATGCATAGTTCAAGAGCAAAGGGACAAACATAACTTAACTTTACCAAATCCATTGAAGCTTCATATAATTCAATCTTAAATCCACTTTAAATCACCTAATTTCTACTTTCCACATTCAAATTGCAATAAATACTTCAAAAATTTGAAGAACCAAACATAAAGAAATCTAAAAATCAAAATTTAAAAAGGAGGGTTCTTGGGTCTTCATGGAAGAAAGGGAATCCATGAATCAAACCCACATACCTTGAAATTAACGAAGAGAATTGAAGGATTTCACAGCAAAGATGATCTTCCCAATTTTCTTCAAGCTTTCATCAATGGAGGTCAAAAGGAGTGAGAGAATTTCTAAATGAATTGAGGAGTGTTAGAATGGATAAAAAGGGTTTAGGGTTTGATTTAGGGGGTTTAGGGGACCTTAGAAAGCCTCAAAGGGACATAGGATTTAATTAAATTATGAATTAACCATTAATGAAATGGACTAATTCACTGAAACAAGGTCTCACGGTTGGCACACAGTGCCCGTTAACATGCCCATGGGCCGTGTACCTGCCTGTGGTACTACACTTGGCCTTAACTTCGACTCGAACTCTCGGGGGACTTTCTGGATCACTTCACGGGGGGTCTCACAGACCGTGTAGGTGCACACGGACCATGTACTGGTCCTTGGAGCATCACTTGGTCCGTAGTCCATCCCCAAACCATGGCTAACATTCTGCCCCACTTCACGGGACCCCTCACGGGTCGTGAAGGGTCTCACAGACCGTGGGGTGATCACACTTGGTCCATGGGCTGGCCCCTGACCCCTAGGAACTCACTGGACCAACCCATGATCCCCCACATGGATCATGGACCACCAAACGGTCTGTGGTCCCGCCCTTAGCGCATTCTAAAACCTTGTTCCCAGCGTCCTTCCAATTTTGGGCAGTCTCACTATTTTGGCCATAACCTTCACATACGGACTCCTAATTAGTGAAACCAGTTGAGTTGCGAAGATAACTCCAAGAGATTCAATTTGATATATAGAATCCCACACAGTTCATCCCGTACCAAAAGTTATGATCTTTCAAAGTACACTGCCCAACCAGCGCCATAACTTTACCAAGAGATCCGTTTTGAATCCGGCCACTTAAATAAAACCCATAGCTATCAAAGTTCAACCACGACCAGTTTAACACTAACCTTGACCAACCATTTCGAAGTTAAAATTTTTTTAGATCGTTACATCATCTCCCCCTTGGGAACATTCGTCCTCGAATGAGCAAATCTTCGACTTGAGGACAACAACCAAACAAGAGATATTTTCATCAAACCTATAATGAATCATGCATTATTTTAAAAGTCTTTCAAGACTCATCTAAAATCGTCATTTAAATCATTTTTGTGCTCATGTATGCATGCAATGTCCTGAAACTCAAGAATTTAAATAATTAGGACCATACAAGGATAGAAACTTGTAACTTAGGCTTGAGTAGATTGGAAGAGATAGGGATATCGCTCCATCATGTCCAACTCCGCTTCGCACATTGCACTCTCTACATCTTGGTTCCTCCAAAGCACCTTGACCGAAGCTACCTCCTTGTTGCGAAACCACTTCACTTGCCTATCCAAGATCTCAACCGACACCTCTTCATAGGTCAATTTCTCCTCAACCGTCACACCCTCCATAGGTGTAATTGCTTTAGGATCACCAATCAACTTCCTCAACATATACACGTGGAATACCGGATGAATGGAACTTATGTCCAATTGAAAGTCCAACCTATAGGCCATATTACCAACCCGTTCCACAATTTCATAATGTCCGACGTACCGGGGACTCAACTTACCCTTCTTGCCAAAACACACGATACCTTTCATGGGGGACACCTTCACATACACCCAATCACCAACATGAAATTCAAGATCCCTCTTTCTAACGTCCGAATAATACTTTTGGCGACTTTGAACCATTTTCAACCTTTCCATAATTAACTTCACCTTTTTAATGGCCTCAACAACCAAGTACGGGTCTAACAAAGCCGCCTCACCTATTTCAAACAAACCAACCAAAGATCTACATCTACTACCATACAAAACTTCAAATGGAGCCATACCGATGCTAGCATGAAAACTATTGTTGTAGGCAAACTCAATAAGAGGTAGATGATCATCCCAATTTCCTTTAAATTCCAACACACAAGTCCTTAACATATCCTGCAAGGTTTGAATTGTTCTTTCGGCTTGTCCATCAGTTTGAGGATGAAATGCGGTGCTCAACTTGACCTTAGTACCAAGTCTCTTTTGAGAAAACTTCCAAAAATGAGAAGTGAATTGAGCACCACGATCTGATAAGATAGACCTTGGCATACCATTCAATTTCACCAACTCCCAAATATACACCTTAGCATACTCCTCGACACTATAGGTAGTCTTAACTGGTAAAACATAAGCCGACTTGGTCATTATATCAACCACGACCCAAATGGAATCAAATTGTCTCTGAGTATGGGGTAACCCAAACAGAAAGTCCATGTTTACATCTTCCCACAACCAAGTAGGAATTTCAATATCTTGGGTCAAACCACCAGGCCTTTGATGTTCCACTTTCACTTGTTTGCTATTAGGACATTCCGACACAAACTTGGCTATATCCTTCTTCATACCATGCCACCAATACAATTCCCTAAAGTCTCGGTTAATCTTGGTAGATCCCGGATGAATAGAGTATTGAGAATTATGAGCCTCCCTCTTGATAATCTCCCTTAAGCCATCAATATCCGAAACACACAAATGGTCTTGGTACCGTAACACACCATCTCCCCCTTGGGAGAAAGCCTCAATCTTACCATCGGCGACCAACTTCTTCAATTCCACCAAGAAAGAATCTAAGTCTTGTTTCTTTTTAACATCAACCACTAAGGAAGACTCAAATCCACCTTGAACAAGAATCCCACCATTGTCGGATTCGTCTAACCTTACATCCAACCTAGCCAAACGGTGCACATCTTTAACTAAATCCTTCTTCCCCTCTTCTACATGAGTCACACTTCCTATGGAAATCCAACTAAAGGCATCCGCCACAACATTAGCTTTGCCGGGGTGATATAGGGCACTCATATCATAGTCTTTGAGGAGTTCCAACCACCTCCTTTGCCTCAAATTAAGGTCTCTTTGGGTGAACACATATTGAAAGCTCTTATGATCGGTGAAGACATCCACATGAACCCCATATAAATAATACTACCAAATTTTCAAAGCAAATACCACCGCTATCAACTCAAGATCATGGGTTGGATAATTTTGTTCATGCACCTTCAATTGTTGGGACACATAATCTATCACCTTACCATGTTGCATAAGCAGACAACCCAAGCCAATACGCGACACATCACAATATACCACAAACCCCTCTAAATCTTTAGGCAAAGTCAAAATCAGAGCCGATGTAAGTCGATCCTTCAAGGTTTGAAAACTCTTTTCACATTCATTTGACCAAACTTGGCCTTCTTTTGAGTCAACTTAGTTAACGGAGAAGCTATAGAGGAAAACCCTTCAACAAACCTTCTATAATAACCGGCTAAACCAAGGAAGCTTCGAATATCCGAAGGAGTCAACAGTCTAGGCCAATCCTTCACCACTTTGGTTTTCTTAGGATCAACCTTAATGCCATCACTGGACACCACATGACCAAGGAAAACAACTTTTCCCAACCAAAATTCACATTTGTTAAACTTGGTATACAATTGCTTCTCTCTAAAAGTTTGAAGAACCAATCTCAAATGATCCATATGTTCTTGTTCACTACGAGAGTAAATCAAGATGTCATCAATGAGACTACCACAAAGTTATCAAGGAACGGATTGAACACCCGATTCAAAAGATCCATGAACACCGCCGAAGCATTATTCAACCCAAATGACATCACCACAAATTCAAAATGACCATAATAAGTTCAAAAGGCAGTCTTGGGAATATCACACTCCCTTACCTTCATGTGGTGATAACCCGAACGAAGGTCTATTTTAGAGAAGTGAGTATCTCCTTGAAGTTGGTCAAACAAACCATCACTCCTAGGCAACGGGTACCTATTCTTCATGGTCACCTTGTTCAATTGCCGATAATCAATACACATTCGGAGTGACCCATCCTTCTTTCTCACAAACAACACGGGAGCACCGCAAGGTGAGATACTCGGCCTAATATACCCCATTTCTAGCAAATCTTTCAATTGATCCTTCAAATCCTTCAATACTACCGGGCCCATATGATAAGGAGGAATAGAGATAGGTTGAGTATCCGGAAAGAGATCTATGCCAAAATCTATTTCTCTATCGGGAGGGATACCGGGCAAGTCTTCGAGAAACATATCAGAAAACTCATTAACAATCGAAACTAATTCAAGTTTAGGTAACTCACCCTCCACATCCCTAACCCGCACAATATGATAAATACACCCATTACAAATCATCTTTCGGGCTGTGAAATAGGAAATAAACTGACCCTTAACCACGGAATCACTACCCTCCATTCCAACACCGGTTCATTAGGAACTTGAAATTTGACTTGCCTAGTTCTACAATCAACCGAGGCATAAAACGAATGCAACCAATCCATCCCAATAATAACATCAAAATCATATATCTCAAGTTCTACAAGGTCACCTGGAAATACTTTTTGCAACACAGAGACAGGACAACCCCGATACACTTTTTGGGCAACAATAGACTCACCCACTGGAGTATACACTGAATGAGATTCCCATAGAGTTTCGGTACTCAAACCAAATTTAACAGCCAATAGAGGAGTCATAAAAGATAAATTTGCACCTGGATCAACTAAACCATAAGCATCAAAATCAAAGATTTTTAACATACCAGTCACGACGTCACGAGCTTCCTCCACCTCTTGACGGGCATGAAGAGCATAGAACCGATTGTTCCTTGGAGCATCACCAACCGGAGCCTTTGGCGTCCCTTGACCAGGGAGCCACTTGATCTTTCTTGGCACCCCTTGGACATTCAAAAATGTTGTGGTCCAAACCACCACATCCAAAGCAAGCACCCAAAGCCTTCCTACAATCACCCATATGATGTTTCCCACATTGACCACCAAAAGGAATTCAGGGATCACCCCCAACTTGTTCCTTAGGATGAGGCACTCTTAGATTAGCAACCCTCATGTCAGAACCTTGGCGTTGATGGAATCGGCCAAAACCACCACCACCCTTAGAGTTGGAGAACCCACCATCAAATTGGGCCCTCTTAGCTTCATTAACCTTTTGCTCTTTAAGCTTTTCACCATCAATTTTCTTGGCATAAGTCATGATCCAAGAGATGTCCATGTCACATATGAGCATAGCGGTCCGACACTCCTTCACCACAAAATCTGAAACACCCAAAATAAACTTGTGCATTCTTGTACGGTGATCAGATACAAGCATTGGAGCATACTTGGAGAGCTTGGTAAATTTGAGAGCATAGTCCCTCACGGTCATACAACCTTGCCAAAGGTTGATGAACTCGGTCATTTTGGTTTCCATAAGCTCAAGAGGAAAGAAACGATCAAGAAAAATCATTTTAAACTCTTCCCATCCAACCTTGACATCCGCAACCTGTTCAACCAACCATTGACCATACCACACTTGGGCCATATCTTTCAATTGATATGCGGCCAACTCGTCTTTCTCGTTTGAGCTCACCTCTATTATTGTCAACACCTTAGTGAGTTCATCAATGAACTCTTGAGAATCTTTCTCCACCTTTGAACCAAAAAACTATAGAGGGTTTATCAGGTGAAATCCCTCACCCTAGAAGCCAGAGTACCCACATTCACAGGATTGATCAGCCGGGCTTGGTTGGCCGCAGTTTTGGCCAACATGGACACCACATTCCTAAACTCAGCATGAGTCACTTGCTCCTCTACCGGTGCCTGAGGGGCTTTTTCCTCAAATTCAGTAGCATGACGGGGGAAGGGAGCTGTTTTAGGAGGCATGTTCTGAAAGAGAGACAAGAACCAAGAGTTTAAGAAATCTCATAAATAGTACAAGACATGACACAAGGGACAATGAAGTGAAGAATTCTTGAAACGTCGTCATAGCCTCTCATTCATAGGTACGACACGTATCACACCCATGAACGAGACTCTAAGTGACATGGCATGTTGGACTTTGAGGATCATTTACAAACCTAAAGCTTTGATACCATCTTTGTCGCGACACAGAAGTGAGGCCTAGATGTGACATGGCGAAGGAGGACCTGAAGGTCCTGGATCAGGCCATCATAGAATGATCACACACATCATCAGTTCAGAAGCGCAGAAAGATAAACATATAGCACATAATTCTAAGGGAAACGAGGCTTTTGACTCAAGCTATAGGGATGTTATCGGGAATGAGATGAACATGAATCACATAGAATATAACAAGTATTTACAAGGGGCGGGGTTATGAGACTTTCCACATAAGCACGTTCCCAAAATTCTCAAGCCCATAAACATAAGCATAAACATAATTGGAATATCATTTCCATAATATAATCCCAATAGTCCTAACATCCTAAAATAAGCATAATATAACGTGCAAGAGTTTAGTGTGTCCAACACTACCTCTATATAAGAAAGAGCGGGGCCTCGACATAGTTTGGGGCTCACCCTCAATACATGAAATAAAAAAGTAAAACAATACAAGGAAGAGGAAAGTACATATTTCCCTTGGACAAAGGGCTCACCATAAGTAATTAGATTCAAGGATATCATCACTCATCGTGCAAAGGTATATAGAGGTCGTCGCTGGTCCCTACATGGTTAGAACATGTAGACAAGAGTATGGGTTAGCACAATAAAACACTAAGTATGCGAGCATGCAAATGTGTGCACATGAGCCTATAATGACCTACATGGCAAAGGCACATACATAGAAGAGAATACAAGAAAGACCAATACACCAATATGCCATGATGATCATGATGTATGAAATGCCATAATGCTTATAGTATAGAGAGGATAGAACCATAACCGACATCCAACCTCATGTGAGCTACAACATGAACTTGCCCAATGAGGCCTCCAATTGGATCGGAGAAGATTACTTGCCAAAGGTAATCCACACCACACATTACGGGCCTCCCATTTTGGTAGCAAACTATGGTGGCACATAGTTTTGGGAAAGGAGTGGGACCCTTGGGATATCCCACTTACTACTCTAATCCTTCTCGGTACTAATTCATCATTCCACAAGAATACATATACATATACATGCTTATAAAATGGAAACTTGACACTTGAACACCAAATCATGCATACTTGGGCTTAGAAGCCAACCATATTTTCAATACTCTTATGAATACTTAAAAAGAGTCAAACACATTTCATAGTCATGCTTCATGGGCTAAAAATCCAAACAAACTTTCATGTCAAACTTTATGCATAAGAGTAGCTCCATACTTTTCATATCATATTGGTGCAAGCACCCATGTTGCTCAAAAAGCCATATCATAGACTTAGTGTGATCACAACTTAGTCATAACCCATACGTGTTCAAAATCATAGTCATAACATGTTTGGGACTTAGCCCACATCAAAACCTTCATCAAAATCTATGATCTTTCATTCAAATGTCATGAGGAACAATGAGAATAGCATGGGTACTAGAATTCATACTTTAAATTCAAATAAAGAGTAACTCATGAGAAATTCAAGTGTAATCAATCTTCAAACTATCATTTACATACTACCCATGCATAGTTCAAGATCAAAGGGACATGCATAACTTAACTTTACCAAATCCATTGAAGCTTAATAGAATTCAAACTTAAATCCACTTTAAATCACCTAATTTCTATAGCCCACATTCCAATTGCAATAAATACTTCAAAATTTAAAGAACCCAACATTAAGAAATCTAAAAATTAAAATTTCAAGAGGAGGGTTCTTGGGTCTTCATGGAAGAAAGGGAATCCATGAATCAAACCCACATACCTTGAAAACCAAGAGAATTGAAGGATTTCACAACAAAGATGATCTTCCCCAAATTTCTTCAAGCTTTCATCAATGGAGGTCAAGAGGAGTGAGAGAATTTCTAAATGAATTGAGGAGTGTTAGAATGGATTAAAAGGGTTACTGAAATGGACTAATTCACTGAAACAGGGTCTTACGGTTGGCACACAGTGCCCATCAACATGCCCACGGGTTGTGTACTTGCCCATGGGACTACACTTGGGCTTAACTTCGACTCGAACTCTCGGGAGACTTTCTGGATCACTTCACGAGGATCTCACGGACCGCGTAGATGCACATGGACCGTGTACTGGTCCGTAAAGCATCACTCGGTCCGGAGTCCTGCCCTGAACCATGGCCAACGTTATGCCCCACTTCACGGGACTCCTCACGGGCTGTGAAGGGTCTCACGGACCGTGGGGTGGTCCGTGGGACCATACGTTCTCCATGGGCTGTACCCTGACCCCTAGGAACTCACTGGAGCAACCCAAGAGCCCCACATGGACCGTGGATCACTAAATGGTCCGTGGTCCATCCCTTAGCCCCATTCCAGAAACTTGTTCCTGCGTCCTTCCAATCATGGACAGTCTCACTGTTTTGGCCATAACTTTAACATACGGAATCTGAATTGAGTGAAACTAGTTTTGTTGCGAAGATAACTCAAAGATTTTCAATATAATATATAGAAGCCCACACAATTCATCTCTTACCAAAATTTATGATCTTTCAAAGCACACTGCCCAACCGGCCCCATAACATCACCAAGAGATCCATTTTGAATCCGGCCACTTAAATAAAACCCATGGCTACCAAAATTCAACCACAACCAGTTTAAAACTAACCTGTACCAACCATTACAATGTTTAAAATTTTTTGGATCATTACAAAAACACTTGTAGAGTGATTTGGTAGGATAGTGCACATGATTTATATTTGGGTAAGCTACGATGTTTCCTCCATCTAGACTTAGTTAGATATGTAACTCCTATTTGGGTAATATGAATATTGAGCATGGGTGTTTGGTGGCCATATATGTTAGAACTAATTGTACTAGTTAATCACATGACTGTCTGCATAACTGTGTGTTGTATTACATATAATTGTGATTAGTATACTGATTCCCTACTTTACTTGTGATTATCTAGGACTGACACAGTACTTGTCTGACATGCTGAGGGTTTCTGTGACTACTATACTACTTTTCTACCATATTTAAAATTACTTGTTGTTTATTAGGACTTAGTTTAGGTTTAGGCAAGTGATTTCCTAGACTTGCATTGGTCAGGATCGGTAGACAACTATATTTATATTCGGTGTGACTTGAAAGGCATAGATATTTGTAGACTGGACTAGTAGACTGAAATTTATAGAGGATCGGTAGACAACTATATTTATATTCGGTGTTACTTGAAAGGCATAGATATTTGTAGACTGGACTAGTAGACTGAAATTTATAGGCTTGCGCCTTAGAAAAGCCATGACGAGATGGGAACCTAACTGTAACAACTTGAAATTTTTTGAAATATACTTATGGTTGGAATTCTATGATATACTACAAGCCATGGATGAGTTTTGGTAGCCACGGATTGAGTTTAAGTGGCCGAATGCAAATTGGGCTAGTTAGTGGCCTAGGGGGAAAGTTTGGACAGTCAACATCAAACAGTCATAACTTTTAATGTGGGATGAAACATGTGAGATACCACATATTAAATTGAATCTCTTTGAGTTATATTTGCAACAAAAGTGGTTTCACTCAATTTGAATATCGAATGAGGGAGATATGGCCCAAACAGTGAGACTGTCTGAAATTCAGAAGACATTGGAGATAGGCCCTAAAAATGTCCCAAGACATGTGAGACGGACCATGAGAATTTGTACGGTCCATGAAGTGTTCCATCAAGTGGTACAGAGAGCATGGGGTGGTAAGGATCCACCCCAAAAACTAAGTTAAGGTCCACAGACCACCCCACGGTCCGTGAGACCTCAAACGGACCGTTTGGTGGTCCATCAAGTTGG
>JBCEWC010022303.1:0-10084 GCA_038996855.1 Solanum aculeatissimum | reverse complement strand
TGGAGGCCAAGAGAGTCTTAGGATCTTAAGAGAGTGTATAGGAGAGTTTGAATGGATGAATAAGGGTTTGGGGAATGGTTTAGGGGTTTAAGAGACCTTAGGGGACCAACAAGGGGCTTAGGGAAATGTTAAATCACGAAAATACCATTAATAAAATGGAGCTTTTAACTGGAAATAGTGCCAAACGGCTGCTACAGTGACGGCAAATGGCACACGAGCCGTCATCCCCTCTGTTGAACCATACTTAACTAATTTCTCCAACGCGAACTCTAGGAGGACTTTCTGTAACACTTCACGAGTTACATGACGGACCATCTGAGGTATGATTGACCATGTGGGGGTCTCTTCAGTCCATACTTTGCCCCTCAAAATCAGCCTTGGCTTGGCCAAGCTACTGCTTCACTTCACGAGGCAGTACACGGACCGTCTATGTCCAAACGAACCGTCCAAGGTCTCGTTGACTTACACTTGTCTTAGGAGTGGTTCCAGGCCGCTCCTAGCTCACTGGAACACTTGAAGAAACCCTTGACAAGCCGTACAAAGTTTCATGGCTCGTGGCTCTATCCTTGGCCACTTTTCTGAGCCTATCTCCAATGTATTTTGAATTTTAGACAGTCTCACTGTTTGGGCCATATCTCCCTCATCCGAACTTCAAATTGAGTTAAACCAGTTGTGTTACAAATCTAAATCAAATAGATTCAATTTTATATGTATTAGCTCACATGTTTCATCCCACATCAAAAGTTATGACTGTTTGAAGTACACTGCCGAAACTGTCCCTCTAGGCCACTAACTAGCCTAATTTGCATTCGGCCACTTAAACTCAACCCGTGGCTACAAAAACTCAACCATGTATTGTAGTATATAATAGAATGTCAATCACAAAGAGATTTCAAAAATTTCTGGGTTGTTACACAATCATAGAAGTCATTCCTATTGTTGTTATTGTAGGTTTCCTCACGACCAAAGTTCCGACCTTGGTTTCCTTGAACTTGGCGCCAGTAGTCCTAATTGAACCCCTAGGCATTGGGTTGGAAACCCCCCATCTGTTCATCCACGAAACAAGCCTCATCTTCAAAATAGGGCTCCTCATACATGGGTGCCCAGACAGGCTGATGAGCAACTGCATTCACCTTCTCAGCATTCTGCTTCAGTAGTAGCTCCACATTGGTACTAATCCATGCAAGTTCCTGCATCACTTCTTCACTGACTTGTGCTTACACCAGAGTAGTAGTAAAAACAAATGAGCTCCGTGAGGTGGCCTTATCCCTTGTGCGCCATGCACGATTTGTTTTGGGCACCCTTTCTAACCTCTCTACAATCTCCTGAAAGGTATGATCTATAAACAATCCGTTTATGATGGTGTCAGCAATTTCTTTCCTGGTTCCATCAAGGGCTCTGTAGAAGATTTCAACCACAGACTCATCCACGATCTTGTGGTCAGGAACCCTTCCCAAACACTTCCAAAATTACTCCCATGTAGTACCGATCGAGTCATTAGGCAGCTGCTCAAAGTTGCTTATCTCCTATTTCAGCTTGAGCTTCTTAGAGATGGGGAAATACCTCTCCAAAAAGGATGTTTGTAGTTCATCCCAGCTAGTGAACAAACTCTGTAGGAGCTTAGCCAACCAAGATGTTGCATTTCCAGTAAGAGATAATGGGAATACACGGAGCCCAAAGACATCCATAGAGAAATTTTGGTTCCCTATTACACTCTTCCAGACAAACACAATGTTGTGTAGGTGATTTTGCGGATCCTTTGATAGTAGCTCTGCGAATAGCCCATGATGTGAAGCATCTGCAACAACCCGCTTGATACAACGAACATAGTATCATCCGAAAGTGGAGATACCACTATTGCTCCAGTGACATCCGCAACTATTGGGTTCAGCCGATATTGATTCCAATCATTTGTTGTGGCTTGGAGTCCCTCAGGCTATGGAATGACTATGGGTGGGTTGTCCTCATTAGGATTCAATACAACATTTGTTGCATTCTTAACATCATTATCGGGTTGTCGAGCCATTCACCTTCTAGTTTGCTCAATCTTAGTATCAAAAGGAATCAAGGGAGTGCCTCAACTTCTAGTTGTTTACATGCACCGTTCACCTGAACCCTATATCAACACAAAAATAACAAAAAATGTAAAATTAGGGAAATACAGAGCAATCAATCAAATAACAATGCCCTAATCAAGTCTAGTCGTATTCCCCGACAATGATGCCATTAAATGCTCTCGACTCCGCGCTAATGCTTAGAACACACCTCTACTTAGGAAGTTTTAAAGAATTTATACTCAAGTATTTAACCTAACATGGGTTAGGATCGATCCCACGAGGAATATGGTAGACCCCAAATTAACACACTTTCTGTAAATTGACGTAATGTACTCTAATATCTCCCAGAAATAGAGAAAATAAAAATGGTTGAAATAAAAAGGGGGGATTTGCAATAAAAGTAAATTTCAACTTCAATAGCATATTATTTGTAACCAGTGGAGAAACTAACTAAGGTGACATGTTCCCCATGACTTCCTAGCTAAGTGTTTTTATATACTCTCAACTATCATTTGGTGTGTACGTGCAGGACAGTAAGTTAAGTTCTCCTAAATCCTTGATTTGGCATCTAGGTAAATTTCATCACATAATTGGATCGGTCTCTGTGATGTGGCGTTACTAACCCTTACTTTTTTTTATACCAGACAAAAACTACTACCCCTAGTAGCTTGATTAGTTAGAAATAGTCAATCAACCTCTATTAATTAATTCTTTTCCTATTCGTCACTTCCTGGATTGGGAAGGTGATACTGGGTGAGTTCTAATGTAGGCCTCCGTTAATATTCAATTAAATTGAAGAAGTTATTCAATACATCCTAAACACCATTCAAGGAATTATAAGTAATCCGAGTTTATCCTAGCTAGTTTTTCATGGTTCTCACAACCCTAATTGTGGATTTTGCCTCGTATACTTGATGCTTGATCATAAATCATGTAAGAAAAATTCATAATTAAATAACTTACGCAACAAGAGTTAATAAACAAAATCCAGAATCTCAATGAAACTTCAAACTTTAATTGATTTAATCACAGAATATTGTTCACAAGGTTAAACCTATGTTTAAGATGTTCACTTGTCGACTCTCTCTGATAAAAACCTTAAAATAACCTATTTATAGTAGTTAAAATACAAAGCCAAAATGGACTATGAAAACTGTGTCAGTACTGGTCACGAGCACTCTTTACGACTTGTAGTTCAGTTCACGGCTTGTGAGTTGGGGTCTTATGGAATGTTGTTAAAGCTACTGGAACTCTGCACGAAACCTTCTTCACGAGTTGTGAAGTCTTTCATGACCTGTGAAGGGTTTCGTCTGAGCCAATTTAAAAAACTCTTCACTTTCTTCTTCTTTAGTTCACGACCTCACTCTACAGATCGTATGATGGTCTACGACTCATGCCCTGGTCTTGTAGAGTGGGACTCACTTTGCAACCTCTCACTGGAAAACAAAGCAAAACCTCCTCTATGACTCGTGAAATGACCCACGACTCGTAAAAGATCTCGTAAACTACCAAACCTTTGCAGAAACTGCACTTTAAGCTCAAAACCTTACCAACACTGAAATCCTGCAAAAAAAACAAAAACAAACATCAAATCTACTAACATCGCTTTGAGAATACATGAAATTCCAAATCTTAAGCACTAAAAGTGTTGTATTTTGGCAGCACATCAGCCCTTTGACCTGGCCTCTAATCGAGCAGTCAGCCAGGTCTATATGGTCTCAGACTCAACATAATAGTGGGATGTATCCCTCGTGGGAGAAATAATCTCCCTAACATAATTAGCCAATTACATAATGGCGGGACGTATCCCCCGTGGAAGAAAGAATCCCCCTTAGATAAACAATAGTATCACATCTCATGATGTCAATCACGGGGCCCATCCCTACAGAATATTAATCACAAGACCCAACCCCATGGAATATCAATCGGTTTTCTCAATCAAAATTTCATCCGATACTCGGTTTGCAGAATCAGTATTCATCTCCCAATACTCAAAAGAGACCATCAGAATTTAAAACACGGGGCACATAACTCGTGAACTCGAATAATCGAGCATAGCCGTCAGTGCTCGAACAACAATGGGGAATGTCATATGAAACTCAAGGTATCGATAATCACTCACTCAACCAATCTATCCAGGTCCAGAACTCAAAAGTCATATTGGGCCCTGACTGAACGTAGGTGACGATAATCGCATTGTGCCCAAAGTGAACGTAGGCGATGACACTCTCAACCTAGGTATCCTGCAGTCTGTATCCAACCCACATAATCACAATCACCACCTCTCTTAGATAACACAGATACCCCAGCATTAGATGAAATGAACCAACGCACCACAACTGCCAATATTACACTAAAGTATATATGTCACAGATCACTGCAGAATCATGCCTCACCAAGGACCAGTATACCATAACCTCATCAATCATAAGTGCCTAGAGTAAACAATGACCATTACAACAAATCATAAATATCTAGGATACCCAAACTCAATAGAGTCATATCTATACCAGAGTCAAGTCATAGTATGACATACAATCAATGCACAATCTCCTAGTCAACATATCATAGAAGAACTAAGCTCAACACCCTCATACAGGAATGCGTCAAGTTAGAACACATTCCTGCCACATGACAATAACCCATATTCAGCCATTACTAGGCCCTTTCTCCATGTAAATTAGCTCGTAGGGAAGCGTTGATGTAACCTAAGCTAAGGCTCGAGAGACTAGAGAATCAGAAAGATGCCACCTTCCCAGAATCATACCACAACCCAGCTACTATAAAGGATATTTCCCAAGGCAACCTTATGCCGACCCCCCTATAAAGCGCTCTTCTCTAAATGGGGTGCTAGTATGTAGGACTAACCCACACAATTGGTGTCTCCTCATAGATAGCTCAGGGAGCTCATATGGCATAACCTACACTTCGCTATCAGGGTCATACTCGCGTCTCTAATATACCAATGGCTCAGTAGTAACACATCTCATATCACCGATTATATGGCTCACTTAAGAGGGAAACTATAACTGTTCCCAGAACATAGTATATTTCTCCAGCCACTAACCAGTAGCACTACATAAAAGATAACAGTTGTATATAGTTTCATATATAAGCCATGGGCAAGCACAAAATCATGTGTAATAGGAAATTCTACCATGTACTCATAATAGATATAAACCACTACAGTCGCATCATGCATATACATACCAACCCGATATAAATACTAGAGTCAGTACACAAGATAACGTGTAACAACAAGACAACCTCAGTTGCAAATAGATTTCAGTAGCCTCAGACCACATACATACAAGCAAGAGTTAAGCTCAGAGTACATACCTGTCACAAGTCCATAACCCAACTAGCCTTTTTTCGGGCCCTCTTGTAGTCAAACAGTTTTAAAACTCAGACAATATGACAACTACAATTAACACAACCCCCAATACAAATACTAAAGTCCCATATCACCATCTATAACACATATGGATTTGCAACCAACTATATGTAATATAAAGTCCATAGCTCAACCCATTCACAGTTAACTTCCACACGTTTCAACAAAAATATGCAATAATTTTAGCTCAGTCTAAGGTGTAGAAAAAGCAGAGCCTACCTGCCATCTAATGTTTCTAGTTTTGAGTCAATCTAGACAAGTTTTTCCCCTCCGAATTGCTTCTCAATGCTGCTTAGCTATTAAAACATAAGTCATAAAATCATTACCATTTATTTGGTTGTAAAATTTCAAGAAACGAGTGAAATTACATCAATTACAACTAAAATGGGGGAAATCGCCAAAAATTTGGCCCAAAACGGACCACAGAAGACCGAGGAAAGGCCCAAAAATGAAGTTACAAAACTTATTAGAAAAACATTCTTTTCAAAACTTTCTCGGTCAAAATCCTCTAAAACCAGACAAAATAAGTGAATACCTAGCATATGACAACATTTCTCTCAGAACGTAGAACAATTTAGGCCCAATTTTCACTTAATTTTGTTGAGAAATGACCTATATATCGCAATGTAAAGTTTCACTCATTCCCAATAAATTATCAATAAAAAAGCAGAGATTTACCTCGAAATACATGTCAAATCCCAAATCCAACTTCACCACAATGTTCCTTGCAAAACACTGAGTCGTGTAGCTATTTGAATCACTCAAATCGAAGGAAAAAAAGCACAAAATTGCGGTACAAAATAGGAGGAAATATGTGTAAATTTCAACAAACATGTACACATATATAAAGAAAGCATGTTGGCACATTTCCACCACGTGGTAATTCTTGACTGCACCACGTGACAGCCCCCCCCGAATTGGCCACGTATTCCTCTCTTTTAGCAATCTTCCAATCCCTTTTTCTGTCATTTCGAGCTCGTCGAACTCTGATTTTCACAAATGAACTATGTAATCCTATGGATTTCAAAATTCAGGATTCAATAGTGTAGTCAAAATTTCCAATGGAGCTTTCTACGATAAAGTTAGGGTCCCACTTATTTTATGCAACTTTTAACAGAAAGCCCCCGGAGGGTCAAATCATATTCGGACGTCCCCGGTATCAAACAAAGGGTCATCCTAGAAAACAATTAATGTTCTAGAGCTAACCACACTATCAAAATTCTAATTCAGGGCATGGTTCTCGAGAGCGTTGACTAGGTCAACTATTAATCGGTACCGGCGGCCAAATTTGTAATCCATGATATGATTGCACCAAACCTGCTTCTAGCCTAAATCAATCATTCCAGAGCTAATGGAATTATAGGAATCCCAGTTCGAGGTTGTTCACTTGATATTTACCCGAAAATTAATTTTACAGGTATAACTTCCCAATTAACTAAAAAATCTACATAAATCCCAAATAACCTGACTAATAATCACCCCAATAGTCCTGAGGTCACTATATACATTCTCAAATTAACATAATAATAACAAAACCATAGAAACGACCCAGAGGGTCGTTATAACACCCCCCACTAATAATACTTTCATTCGTGAAAGTACGAACACAGACAATCCTATAGGCTCCAATCCACACCACGAGTATATAAGTCATGAGCATGTTACATATTCTATAATAATTCAGTACCACCCTCACTTCTACCACTCTTCTGTATATAATAGTGAGTCGGTGCGACAATTCAACAAGGAAGTCTCAAGGATCCATTATTTGTCCCATCTTCTTAATCAGCTAACAAGTCATAAGGATCAATCGGCTAGACATACTTGTCCTTACTACATCACCAGATGTTTAGATAATCATGGTTGTGTATAGTTGTACTCGTGGTTTACATATATGACTTTTACTCCATTCATGGCTTCCTTATACAAGCGATTCCCATAATCAACAACAAATGGCCCACAGGCTAACCAAATAACTACAGATAATAGCTAATATGTTCTCATTCACACGCAGGTCCAAAACCCCCTTCCCTTGTTGTCCAATCCACCCTGCATCGCCACCAAACACTCATAAATGCAGTAAATACCCAACAGGCTACCCACTCGAAAGGCTCTATGTACCTCCCTTTGTACCCAAACATTTGTATCTCACTTCTCAAACATGGTCCTCAGTAATTATTACAATTTAGCCCATCATTCTGTAGCATTTAATAATTAACTATTGGCAAAAACTACAATAGCAACAACCGGTGCTTATAAGTCACCAAATTCCTGATATACAACATAGTAGTTTTGCTGATGGACACAATCAACCACTCATAATGGCCACAAACGATTCCAATACAACCTTCAGAATTTCCTCCACTGTAACCTCCCTTAGCAATATTAGACAATAATCTAAGTCAATGAAATCAAACTGGGTACATATAATTCATGCGGAATACGTCGACGCAACATCAATATGTTGAACGCATGATGTAAGCAGAACAAGCTAGAGGTAGGGGTAACTCAAATGCAACTGATCCAACCCGTTTCAAAAACTCAATAGGGATGGTATATCAAGGGCAAGCTCACCTCGCCTTCCAACCCACATAACTTCTCTCAAGGGTGTCACCCTCAGAACCATTCTATTCCAAATTTCAAACTATACAAATTGGCATCCATAGTCAGCAAAACCCCGAGTGCGGACTTAGAGCTATCCTTAATCTATCTCAAATACCTCGGACCCTGGCTAAGGTGTTCTGTAACAAGTATATATGCTACAGGCACAACTTTGTGGACTCAACCTAGGCAGTTAGAGTACAACATCAACAACTACATCATAGAAATAAGTCAATAGTCCTTTAGGTCAATGCCAAAACCAAGGCCATCAGACAATATCACTCAACCCGTGTATCATAATTCTAATTAATCCATACCAAATCCCCCACTAATATAAGGGTCCTTCTACTAACTCAATACATGATCTAGGATAAAAGAAATTTTGAACCCGTACTCAAGTAAATAAGAGACTATGCAAACCATATAACACTGTATAACCATAACCCAAGTACTAGGAAATTCAGTAAAGTGATCAACACTCCCACTAACAAGCATAACCAGGAATCTAAACAATACCATCCTAGCCAGTAAACAATCATAACAAGTCCCTAGGGCGGAGTGGTCGACAACTCAGCTAATAAAGTAACAATATCCCATCCAACAATAGACAACCTAACTAAGCCATGATACATAACATTTATCTTACAATCCAGTCACCCCAAGAATTTGGGGAATCATATATCATCAGGATCAACATAAAAGAATTATGACCATAGAGACACAAGGTGTAGCTAAGGGTATAACTAATATTTGTCCTATCAAATACGGTGTACACTAACTCAGAATACCCACTCCAGTAGGTAAGCATCAAAACTATCATATGTATAAATCACAGGGTTTAGCTTACATTCAGCCACCGACAAGGTATAATCATAACATAAGTGACAATCACCCAGAATCCTATCATGCATAACATACTCATCAATATCAGGAACCCAATAGATCAAACCAACAGTTAAATAACCAAAGACGGTATACCAAGAGCACCAACGCTTAGCATTACTTCAGTCACATCTCTCCCGCCTGCAACATCCTTATTAGGAGAATCCACAACTCCAATACCTATAATCTTTTAATTTGGCTGTTACAACTCAAGGACATCTATCCTCTACTCCATGGGCTATAGGGTTGCTCCCTATTTGGGACTGACGATGCAACACTTCCCCTGTACAAAGCTTGACCTCTACGCTGCATCCACACGAAGAAACAAATGGAGCTATATTCTCTAAAATCGAAGAACCAAACAAGACTCATAACAAGAATTAATAACATAAGAAAGTTCCTAAACATCTCATAGCCTCTCGAAAATAAGCCACGAACATCTCCGCACCCATCCATATGACTCTACTAAAGGGTAGCTTAGTTGAGACCAGTGAACCTTAAACTCTGATACCACCTTGTCATGACCCGATCCTGGTCATGATAGCGCCTGCTAGGTCTCACCTATACGCAAGCAAATTCCCAACCCAAGGGTACCTAACTTAGCTCTCTAGTCCAAACCAAATCGATACAACAATAACATAATATGCTGAAACCTACCGAGAACCTAGAAGTCAATTGTATAGAACTATAATAAAGAGAAGATACATAGAACCAAAACATAAAATAGTATGTATACAATCAAGAGTGCACCTACAAAATACATCATAATACTACTGTACAAGACCAAATGTCTAGAAACAATACACAACTATCAAGAGAAAGGAGACTGCAAGGTAGCCAGAACCACTGGTGCTCACCAAAAGTCTCATGAGCTCCCGAAACATCCTAACTCAGCAGTCATGGCCCCTACCTAGACCTGCATCATAGAAAGATACAGAATGTATGTATGAGTAACAAAAAGGCACCCAATAGACTTCATTGGTTGACCGAGTGAAATAGTAAACATGTATAAGTCGAACTATATTGTCACGACCCGTATAGGGGGCCTAGATGTGACATGGCGAAGGAGAACTCGAAAGTCCTCGATCAAGCCATCATAGCATCATTTTACACCTCATCGGTTCGGAAGCGTGAAAAATAAACACATAAC
>JBCEWC010022302.1:0-10084 GCA_038996855.1 Solanum aculeatissimum | reverse complement strand
TCTTTTTTTTAGACCAAGTCTATTCTAGTTAGAAAAAGGTTCTCCATGTATGAATTTAATTATAATAAGAAAATCTTTTCTATTTAATTTTTATTATGTTTATTATAGTTAACATTAAATATTATTGAAATAATGATAAAATAATTAAAATAATGGTGAAAAGACGATTTTGTCTAAAGAGGAGTCTTTTAATGAAGGGTAAAAAATTCAAACAACATTTCTAAGGGCCTTCACACTTTTAATATAGTATAGATACTATATTAAAAGCATGAAGTCTTTAGAAGTGTTATTTGAACTTTTGCTCAAACTCTTCTTTAAACAAAATCGTCTTTTCAACATTTTTCTTTAAATTCTTATTAACCATATTTATAATATTGACTTTTAAAACATATGAAAATAAATAATAAAATAAGGACTTCTAGTCAAGAAAATACTCTTAAATCTTCCTTATTTAATAGACTTCTAGCAATTGAAAGACTTCTACTTCTATCTTATTTGAATCAAGAAAGTACTCTATCGCCGCTAAAGAAAATTCTAATTTACCAAGATATATAGGACTTTTATAAATACATAATTTATCAAAATTATTTTTGCAGTGAATTATTTATCTTTTCATAAGTTCATAATTAAATTTAATTTTTTTCTATAATGTTTGTTACAAGATGAGGTACACACTTTGATTACGTGCAAAGGATGTACAATAAGACTAGTATTATATTAAAAGTGTGAAGAACATTAGAAATATTGATTGAACTTTTTACCTTTCATTAAAAGACTATACTTGGTTTTTTCACCATTTAAAAAAAAATATTATTTAATTATATTTATAATATTAACTTCTAAAATATATGGAAAGAAAGTGATAAAATAAGGACTTCTAGCCATGAAAAGACTCATAAATCTTACTTATTTATTAGACGTCTATTTCTTCCTTATTTGAATCAAGAAACCTTGCACTTGCTAAGAAAAATTCTAATTTACCATGGTTCTAATTAGTGATAGAATCTCTTTATATAAATCTTTATAAATAAATAAAAAGTTGAATAGGATTATATTGTTATTTTACATATAATTTGTAGTATTTTTCTTTTAAAATTTTTACATCTATACATATCACATTGTTTAATTTTTTTTCATGTTGTCGTGTTTTGTATTTATCTACCTAGATCATTTATTTTCTGATAACGTGATTTTAGTTTAATTTGCATCGTTCATGGCATAATTCATGAACTCTATATTTTCAAAAAAAAAATAGAAAAAGAGTTTACGGTGACAATTGATGATATGTCTTGTTGGTGAGTAATGCATTCATTTTTTACATCAAATTTGGATTAATGGTATTTATTATTGAAATATTGTCACGCCCCGAGAGGGTACCCTTGGCGTGAGCGGCACTTGAGGAACCATAGTTGATTCCCCAAGAGAACCACCTGGCCTCATCGTCACATCATTCTCAACAGCGAAAGAATACCGAAATAAAAGTCAAGAAATAGATCAACTAACTAACTCCTCTTATAAATAAATATTTCCAATGACAAAGTTTGAAAAATAAATAACAGTCAACAACCTCTTCTCAATGTCTATGAAACCTCTATCTCTAAGCATCTGAATGGTGCCAATGACAGGTTCATGACTACCTCAAATCAAGATAAAAGTACTAAACTCAAAGCAAAAAAGATAAATGGGATATCCTCTGAATGTAGGGGAGGACTCACCAATCAACTGAATGCAATAAGATCCTCAATGAAGCGCTTGTTGATGACCTCTAATACTTGTTTCTGCATCATAAAACGATGTAGTCCAAATGGATGTCAGTACATTGAATATACTGGTATGTAAAATAGTTGGATAGGAAAGGACATAATCAAAGATACTCACATCAAGTAACTCAAATAAACTCAACTTAGTAAATCATGCAAATTTAAGAATAAAGTCATGTTCTGAAAGTAAACTCAATAATATGCAACTCATTCCAAATCATTCAATTTATATTGTAAAACAATGCTTCTAAAAGGAACTTTAGCATGCAACTTGTGTCAAATCAGTTATGCAAAATCAGGGAGTTTCTCTAACCAACAATACTCACACCACCATAGTTGGTGATGCACAACGAAATGAGAGGTCGTTGTTCTCCCATCCATTACTTGCCAAGGTAAGGACACTCAACTCTGCCTTTGGATCCTCAAGCTTTGTCCATCTTTTTTGGATAAGATTCGCTAGAATTAACTGCATGACTATCCTACGCGAGCAACGTAGTTATGGGGTGTTCTCCTCTTACCCAACTCGGTGCTCAATACTACTCCCAAAATATTCTCTTTAAAAGCCTCATTTAAATTCATCTCAATCGTTTAACTCAATGCTCAATTTCCTCAAAACTCATAAAAACATGTCCCATCTCCTTAAGACTCTTCCTCAACTCATTATTTATGCTCAAAGCTCATGTTCATGCAAACTCAATAAAATATGTTCAAAAATTATTTTTGTTAGACATACAAAATGACCATGAATCCCAGTTTAAAATAATACATAAAATCAAATATAGTCTTCAATTAGGGTTTATGTGAATGAAGACATGAACATGCATCCAACCAAGTACCCAACTCATGAAGATCATTAGCACACTTTTATGTATAAGAAACTCAATAGGACAATAGAAAACTCAAAAATTAGGGTAAAACTCTATTCGAACTCAATTACAAGAAATCAACATGTGGAGCGCGTGGATGAACTCAATCCAATGCTATGAGTAGCTTTACATACCTGTGATGAGGAATGGAAAATCAAACGACAGAGATTAGCTTTGAATCTCTTGAATCCTAGCCTCTTTTTTTCTCTTTAGCTCTAGTTCTGAAAATGAATTAGCTTAAATGATTGAAAATTCACGCTTAGGAATTAATATAGGGTTGAAAACAACCTCAAAAGGACAGAGTTTTAAACTAGGATGGATGAAAAAAAGACTAGAATGTCGTTGCTTTTAAAACTAAACGTCAAGTATCGTGATGGAGCAAGTGCAAACTTGTCTCACTTTAGTTCATTTTTTGACGAAAAATTTAAAACGCGTTCAGAAACTATTTTTTCTATAAAATAACAGATAAATTGCATTTTTCATATGTGTAATTTTTTGTAAATCGGTTTTCGATCGATTTACAAAAAATATTAGAACTAGGATAAAGTTCAAATCCGCGGTCAGTCCATGACACTTTTCTGAAATTGCATCTTTGCCTCGAAAAATTATCTTTTAATCTGATTACTCTAAAATTCAATCAAGACCATTTTCTCACACAATTTTTCATGTTGATCGCGATTCTGGTATCAGATTTTCCTAAAGAGTTTGGGAAGATGCGTTATGCAAATGTCTCTCATCTAAGGGTATTTCGATAATTTTATCAGGTGTAATATTATCTCCCTCTTGGGATCATTCGTCCACGAATGATGAGTAAACTAGGAAATTTCTCACGGCACATATACAATCATGAACTCAATTACTCAATACTCTAACTTAAGGGTGAACATCGACTCAAAAATAGAAAACTCAACTGATTGGAGAACATCCTTGTCTGAAGCTTATAACTCTCATCGAAACTTAAGTCTCACTGGATACTCTTACCATGATCAAGCCTAACTCAAAGTCACCATATGCTACCCATAAGTTAATCATACTCCTCCAATCTATCCCGTAAGATTCTTGTTCTATACCTTAGACAATCTCACCATCAGACATGAATGGAATCATCAGAACTCAATCAACTCAAATCATTTAAATACCTCAACAATTAATTATTTGAACTCAAGTAGGAAGTCATCAACTCTAATCGAGAATGGGACTATCAAGATACATAAGACTCCATGGGTAACTCTCAAGCTTAGCACCTCATCTCAACTATGCTCCCCGTCATGGCACTACACTCCATCAATTAAAGCTTATAGCTCCTATTCAAATCTCCGCCTTACCACATCCTCTTATTCTGTAAAAGCCTAATTCTAAGCCTCAAAGTGTTATTCCTAATATGGTCATATTCGTACAAGTCTAATCCTCAAAACTCAAGCTCTATATCTCTACAAGGACTTTCATTTAGCAAATACTACTCCTTTTCACTATCCCAACACATCTACTTGGAATACCCATTCGAAAGTCATTGATAGCCTTCTCCAATCACTCATATAATGACATCCACAAGTTCAAGCCTATCACTTTAACCACTTCAACTATATCTAAGAATTATCAATCCTACTTTTCACTTCTACCTCAATTATTGAATGAGCTCTCACTCAAAAACACACCAACATACTCTCGCCTAGAGACACTCTAACCTACTCTTATTTATCTATTGCACATCATAAGGTCTCATCTCCCTCTTTCTCCATCTCCATAACCTTACTGAAAGGAGTACATAATATTTATCATATTAAAGAATATCCACCCTTACTCATCAATAATAACTCATCTACTATCACCAATATCGCTATCAAGACTAGAAGGAAGGATCATTGGAGGAGCTTAGAGGGAAAGATCATAAGCACAATATATTCAAGGAGTTTGATTTGAGAGCATTCATAATTTGATACAATCTCATTAGATTTTTAGAGCCTACCATGCATTTATGGAATCAAACTTGCTGTGAAAATCAAGTCATATATCATATGACATAAGGTTGGGAACTCTAAGATTCATGAGATAAGTATAATTGTCACTCCTCATCCTCAGAACTCAACATGAACATGAATCAACATCGAGTGCATAGGTCTAGGCAATAGGCATGGTGCTTATACACAAGATAGAAATAAGGTATCACCTTAACTGAACTATAAGAAATATAAGAGATAGAAAAACATCAATGTATCATCCTGATCAACTCATCACCATCGAAATCTCAAGACTCACTTTAGTATATTAACTCCTCATCTCCCTCTTAGCTCAAAGGTCCACTCCCTAAGTTTGTAATCCAGTTCTCTTTACCAAGCTATAAGTATAGCTTTCCACACGATTGGGGCATCACTTTCCACAAGAACATCTTAAACTCTCTTATTATACCATACTCAAAGATATAAAATCACTATTAGAGCTTTCTTCTAAGATACTACTCTTAGCTTCCTTCTAGATCTATGGGTATCTTTCTACACTTACTGCTCTTATTGGCATACATAATCTCTTTCTATAACTCTTATAATCTAACCTCTTTGTTTAGCCTGCTAATATTCAACTTCTAAGATCCAATATAATTGACTAAAGAAATCTTGGATTACAAGGAAAAACTCATCGTCATTTATACATAAATCCCTATTGACCTAATTACTAAGGGTGTCAAAGAATACTTACACCAACTTACTTTACATTGACAAGTCAAATATACTATCTAGGTTTTCATAACAAGTCATAACTTAGAGCTTCACACAATTTTACCTAATCATGAATGTACATCTTAAGCTTCTTCTTATCTAGTGTTTCCTTCACAATTTACTATCTCCATCTAAGGGGTACCTCTACCATACTCGTAGCATCACATTCCTTGCAAGTCAACATCTTAACATCAAACACACACTACAACAAGACTTTTGAGCAAATCTCCAACTAAGACTATCACTATCATAGTGTTATCTCCTTCTTCATGCCGCTTCTCAAAATTCAAGCTTAGAGCCTAGTGCTAACCTGTGCATCACACACTTCTCTCATATTACACCAACTCGTAACTATTAGGTAAAAACTTAGGAACATAGGCCCGTAAAATCTCATAGCGAATACTTGATCAACTCACCCTTTTTTCACAACTCAAGTAACATTCACCCATTTACTATACCTCCTTACCTAGCCATGCTCATATCTCTATGGATCTCATGGGGCTCTCACTTTGGAATCATAAGCCTAATTTAGATCTATCACATTGAAAGCACTTTGTTCCCCTATTCAACATCTATACTACACCCTCACTAATACTATGCCATATCAACATAAACCTCTTTCTATATTGAGCACACTCTAACTTATCCTAATAATAACTCTTTCTCTAAACCTCATCATGAAAATCAAATGGTACTTACTACTCTTCCGTCAAAGCTTATGGGAATCAAATCATCACCACATTACTTACCTAATGGACACATAACTTTAGTTACAAGCCTCAATCAACAACCACTCTCACTATCTAGTCTCCTCCTCTCCATCATCGTCCTTCTAGATCTGGGATGATAACTCTATTTATGGTTTACAAGACCTCAAATCACACTCTTATGCGATAATATTAAAATTTTAGAAACCTAAGCTTCTCTCTCATGGATAAAATCAAACATCAAGTTTTGAATAAGAGAGCTTGGAATGCATCTCGATTAGCTCAACTAAGTCAACCATGGTATCTCTGTGATATATTGGCATAGAACATTCTCTATAGACCCTCTCAACTAGAGTAGTATTACCAATTGGAGTAGATATAATAAAAGGTTCGAAAAGACACTTGGGAATTCTATCAAATCTACTAGCTATATAAAGAGACACAACTTATGGGGTGGCTCCAAGATCTATAAACACATAACAGTCAAGAGTAAAGACTTAAATCATACTCATCACAACGTCCTAGAGTGTTTTTCTGATCTGGGCGACTACCGCAACACACAGTTGGTCTATGGCCTTGCTCGTGTCAGAGGTAGCACCTCTATGATTTTCTCTAATTAGCAATTTTGGTGTAGAGAGTTGAGCTTTGTTAACCCACATCAGACACTCCCTCCAAAAGTGACCCACCTGGCCATACTTATAGCAGCCATTGATACCCATTCGACATACCCCCAGATAAAGTTTTCCGCACTCTCTACACGGTAGCTTTCCTTTACGATCTCGAGCCACACTTCCTCGAGATGAAAGGTTTCAGACCCTAAATGGCTTATTTCTCTGTGGCCTCAAATTGTATCTGCTGTTAAATGTGGGTGCACTCATTGGAGGTAACACATAACTTGAAAGTCTCTAGAAAGAGGGACCTGTCTCCATTTCTTCATTTATGTCCTTTTGACTTAGCCTTTTTGCCCCAAGTTTCTTCCCTCTCATTCTCCTTGTTCTCTTCTATCCATTGAGCACGTACGATAGGCTGAGTAGTAGGCTCAGACTCCTCTGCCCGAATTCTGGTCCATGTCCTAGACTGTAAGGGCATCCCTAGTGAGGATATTTCAGTGCTGATGGTATTTCTTGGGTTTACAATGCATTTGAATGACATGGTTTGCAAATGCATAACACACAAGTTAGAAAAAAGATTTCTCTAGAGTTTAACTTTGTAGCACGAATTAGAATAATAAAGAAGTGTAACAACACCTAATATCCTATAGCCTTCTACTTATAATTTATGGTGCATGACACACCCATAAACAAGACTCTACTAGACACGACTTCATAGACTCCCTAGGACACTTGAACTCTGTGCTCTGAAACCAAATTTGTCATGCCCCGGGAGGGTACCTTTGGTATGGCCGACACTTGATGAAATATTATTGATTCCCCAAGAGAATCACCTGGCCTCATCGTTACATCATCCTCAACAACAAAAGAATACTCAAATAAAAATTAAAAAATAGATCAACTGACTAACTCCTCTCATAAATAAATATTTTTAATGAACGAAGTTTGGAAAATAAATAACACCCAACAACCTTTTATTAATGTTTATGAAGCCTTTATCTCTAAGCATCTGGATGGTTCCAATGATAGGTTCATGGCTACCTCAAATCAAGATTAAAGTACTAAACTTAAAGCAAGAAAGATAAGTGGGGTATCCTTTGAATGTAAAGGAGGACTCACCAATCACTGAATGCGATAAGATCCTCAACAAAGTTTCTATTGATGACCTCTAAATGCGATAAGATCCTCACCAGTACAAATGAACGTCAGTACATTGAATATACTGATATGTAAAATAGTTGGAATGAAAAGGACATAATCAAAGATTCTCACATCAAGTAACTCAACTCAACTAAGTAAATCATGTAAATTTGAGAATAAAGTCATGTTCTGAAAGTAAACTCAATAATATGTGACTCACGCCAAATCATTCAATTTATATAGTAAAATAATGCTCCTAAAAGAAACTCTACTATGCAACTTATGTCAAATCAGTTATGCAAAATCAGAGAGTTTCTCTAACCGACAATACTCATACCACCATAGTTGGTGATGCACAACAAAAAGAGACGTCGTTGTTCGCCCGTCCATTACTTGTCAAGGTAAGGACACTCAACTCTGTCTTTGGATCCTCAAGCCTTGTCCATCTTTTTGGGACAAGAGTCGCTAGAGTTAACTGAACGACTATCCTACAGGGGCAACATAGTTATGAGGTGTTCACCTCTTACCCAACTCGATGCTCAATACTACTCCCAAAATATTCTCTTTAAAAGCCTCATTTAAACTTATCTCAATCGTTTAAACTCAATGCTCAATTTCCTCAAAACTCATTAAAACATGTCTCATCTCCTCAAGACTTTTCCTCAACTCATTACTTATGCTTAAAACTCATGTTCATGCAAATTCAATAAAATATGTTCAAAAATCATCTTTTATTAGACATACAAAACGACCATGAATCTCAAAATTTAAAATAATGCATAAAATCAAATATAGTCCTCAATTAGGGTTCATGTGAATGAACATATGAACATGCATCCAACCAAGTACCAAACTCATGAAGATCATTAACACACTTTTATGTACAAGAAAGTGTTGAAATTTAAAAAAAGCGACTCAAGTTTTAATTATTAAGTGTAGGTGACAAGTTTATAATTAAGTGTTAATTAAATTTGACCATTTTCAAACAAGTCCTCAAGTTTTTTTTTTACACTTTCACCCACTAAATAAAATACCCTAATTTCCTAATTTGGCAAAAAATCCCAGCCGACATATATTTTTGCAAAGCAATTTTTGCTGCAATTTTGGTTCTTCAGGTCGGCAACTTCTTCTTCCACTTCTACAACATCAATTTTTTCTTCTTCTTCTTCTTCTTCTACAACATCAACTTCTTCTTGTTGTTGTACTTCTTCTCGGAGCTTCGAATTTGGGAGAAAAAAATCAAATTTTGCAGTATTTATTCGTATAGCTTTGAAAGGTAGCTTTTAATCATTATTATGACTGATAAAAGTGAATGTGGTGTTATTTATTTGAGATTTGTGTTTTTATTGTTGTTTTCGCCATTGCTGCAATTGTTCAGTGCTGAGCAATTTTCAGGGACGATGCAGCAGATGTTGCAATAGATTCAGCAGTTGCTGAAATATATAGAATAATAGTCGATTTTTTTAGCAACTGGTTCACCACTTCCTGCTGCATTTTTTCGTTACTTCTGAATGTACTGTAGTAGTTGTTGCATTTGATGTTTGAACTGATGAAGTAGCTGCTGAATTAAATACAACTGTTGTTGTTATTCTGTACAATTTTTTGAACATCATCAATGGGAGACAAACTAATATTAGGAGTTGATTGTCATGGTGAATGGGTTGAGTCCAACAATCATTTTATTTGGCGTTGGAAAGGGAAAGAAATGGTCGAGACGATAGCGATGATTGTGAATCGAGACATCGCCTATGAGGATTTTGTGAATCAAATTATTGCCAGTTGTGAATTAAATTGTGAGCCGAAAGATATTGCTATCACTTACATGCATTCTTGTGGCAAAAAACAGAGAGTGACTCCATTTAGAATAAAAAATCAAGTGAGTTTACGATTTTATTTGGAAGATGAAGAAAGACCCATTCTACGGGTATACATGGTTGCAAGTTTGGTAGAGAACCAAAATACATCTGAAAATCAACAAATATTGAATGCCGAATGTGATGTGATGGATACAAACATTCCAGATAGAGCAAGTGGAGATGAGCAAACGCCAACCCCAGAAGTTGCTAGCAACACACCAGCAAATACACAATCAACACAGTCGAATCATGTTCAAGATGATGAAACATGTTTCTACAATGGTATGACATTTAAGAATAAGCAAGATTTAGATATTGCGTTGAAAATGGCTTGTTTGAAGAAAAACTTTAGAGTGAAAAAGGTTATAAATTCGCGTCTTGTATATTGTGTCAAGTGCGTACATGCTGAGTGCAAGTGGTGGCTGAGAGCTGT
>JBCEWC010022301.1:0-10084 GCA_038996855.1 Solanum aculeatissimum | reverse complement strand
AAAATATATGTATACATATAATATTTTAAAATGTGAGGTTGACATAAATAATAATAATAATAATTATAATAAGATAATAATAATAATAAAGAAACCTTATGATAAATAAGGAATATATTTATTATTTATTTTATTATATTTTTCGAAAGTATTTAAAACACGTAATTATAGGATAAAATTTGAAATAAATTCATTTATTTTAAAAGTTTTCAAAAATACCTATTTTAACTAAATGACGGTCTAAGAGCGGTTTAGGTCGGTCAAAATTGGGTGTCAACAGAGTCAAATAAAATTTTTGTATTCTAGCTTGTCATGATTGAATATCTTGAGTCATGATAGTACCTACTATTACCCACTAGTAGACAAGTTAATTCCCAACGCGAAACATCAATTAATAGGTATTATAGGCAGAAACTAGTGGAAGCAATAATTTAAGAACAAAAAGAGATCAAATGGAAGCAACCCAAAATACAGATACAAAAGATCTCTCCCAAAACATGAAAGTCACAATTACAGAACTACTAAATAAAGAGTACAAGTCCCAAAAGTATAGAAAAAACACATACAACAATTGGATTGTCTCTAAAACAAACGATAAGCATACAAATACTAAGGAGGTGGGTAATGATCCAGGACACCACGTTCTCACCCTTGCCTCCATAATAGGTTATTGCGGGCTTGAATATCAGCGGGGTGGTAAGACATGCATTAGGAAAATAGATGCAAAGTATAGTACGACTACCAAAATAATAGCTACTTGGTAGGCATCATCTGAGCAAGAAAAATAAAAGCAATATGAAATGTTGGAATCCAACATAAAACAGTTCAAGAATGGAATTGTCAAAGGTGTTCTAGCCATTTGGGATATGCCCATTGGCTACCACCCCTGGTCACTTGTTTCACACATTGTTCATATCTGTACACTCTGTAATGTAACACTCAAACTACTGAAAATCTTGCAACAGAACAATCTTCAACCTGCTTCATTTATATTTTAGAACATTTCAGTGAACATGACTTTTGCTACTAACGGACCCTTCTTGATTACAGAGATCGGACAAAATTAAATTATCGTGCACATGCTAAAATCAAGAAAAGTTAAAGATTTTAGACCAGTACATGAACATTACATGAACATTGATGAAAGAACCCTTAATAATCAGTAAAAGAAACATACCAAAATATGTTAAAGGTTGTGCTGCTAAGTTGCATCTCTACATCTAGGTTGACGGATGTTCATAAGGAATCTGAAAAATTTCTTAGGGTGCAAAAAACATAAGGAAAAAGTGGTATCGTCGTGATGGAGGGCCCATAAAATTGTTTTACGGATAAGAGTGTGGTTGGTTTATTTTCAAGGGTGACGACCATATTTTAAAGGCACGATTTTGAGACTCTCACATATATGAAATTACAAATAGAATTTTTTTTTAAAAAAAAAGATAAATTGTATTGCAGCCTTAGAGAGACCACGTAAGCGTGTTCACATCCTCTTATATATATATATACTAGGTAACTAGCCCGCGCTTCGCGTGATCATAAGTAATCTAATTAAGATTATATATCTTAATATTAAAATTAATAAAATACTTTAAAGTTATTAAATTCTTTCTATATAGAAAATTTAGCATTATAAATTTATCTCATGAACTTTTATTAATGTAATAATGCTAAAGTCGTAGTTATCTTCAATTATATTTTTGGATTATAACATTATTTCTCGATAAAATTTATTTTTTGATAGTTCTTGAACTCCCTAACTTGAATGTTAAATTACTATAATACCTCCAACTTAAAAATCAATTTACTATATATTTTACATTTTATATTATATTTATTTAATTATATTATATTATATTGATAACAAATAAAATTTCACATTGAAAGATTGTAACCTTTTCGAAATGTTATGAATTTTTCATGGAGTTGTGACTTTTTAGAAATATTGTGACGTTTTCGAATGGTTGTGACTTTTCCAAAGGACTGTGACTTTTTCAACGGGTTTTGACTTTTCCGAAGGATTGTGACTTTTCAAAAAATTGTAACTTTTTCGAATGGTTGGGACTTTTCTAAAGGGTTGTGAATTTTCCGAAGAGTTGTGACTTTTTCGAAAAATTATGACATTTTCCAAAAATTATGAATTTTTCAAAGAGTTGTGATCTTTTTAAAAAATTGTGACTTTTTCAAAGTGTTGAGATTTTTTTGAATGGTTGTAACTTTTCCAAAGGGTTTGAGTTTTTTCGAAGAGCTGTGACTTTTTCAAAGAGTTGTGATTTTTCTAAATAGATTATTATGATACCCCCAACTTAAAGATCAAATTATATTATATTAAAAATAGATAATTTTTCATATTGAAGGATTGTGACTTTTTCAAGGAGCTGTGACTTTTTTTGAAAAATTGTGATTTTTTTGAAAGGGTGTAACTTTTTTAAGGAGTTGTGACTTATTTGAAGAGTTATGTTTTTTTTTAAATTCGAAGAGTTATGACTTTTTGAAGGGTTATGACTTTTTTCAAGGGTTGTGACTTTTTTGAAGGGTTATGACTTTTTAGAAGGGTTGTGACTTTTTTGAAGGATTGTAGCTTTTTCGATAGGTTGGGACTTTTCTGAATGGTTGTGACTTTTTTGAATGGTTGTGACAGGCTTAAGTACCATTTGATCATAAACTACGCTTTCTGAGGTTTTTTTAACTTTTGGTGGACTATTTAATTGATTTTAAAATTTTTGAATTATTTGAGAAAAATAAATAAGAATTATGTGAGTGTGTCACGTAAATGGGCCTAATATTCTCTTTTATATATATATATGATATATAATATGATATATATATATATTTATACATGATATTTGATATGATATGGTTATTCCTATCACTTTTCACTCTTACGTATTTACTTATTTAAATTATTGTCTTTCATAAAATTTGGGTTTCGATCTTTTCTTACCTACACAGTGGTTATAGTAGGCATTGTTAGAGCCTCAACTTGATGGTTTGAGTGGCTTAGGCTTGACTAGGGATTTAAATGATGAACCTAGACAAAGGCCCAATGACTTTGGTCAAGATCAAGTTCAAGTGAAGGAAGTCCTTGGCATTGGCGTGACATTGGTGTGAGCATTGCCAACTACCACAAATACATTATCAACCCCTACATATTCTTTAGTCACCACAATCTACTAGCTTCACCATTACAACCACAAACAACACTACCAGTCTATTCTTATGGTAGTCACCACAACACCAACCAGCTTCGTTGTCACAACTATCAACACTATCATTACTAACCACTAACAAATGTTCATTAACGTATTTGTTTCAGCTATTTGATTTTATTAGGTCATATTTATTAATTATTTCTTCAATTGTTTTAGCTATGAATTTATGATTGCCCCTAATTAATTATTTCTTCTTAAAGACAGTTACCGATTAACGTGTCTACTTCAGCTGTGTAACACCCAGTAAAATTACTAAAATACCCCTAGATGAGAGAATACTTCATAACACATCTTCCCAAACTGTTTTGAAAAATCTAAGGTCAGAAATGCGATCAACACGAAAAATTATGTGGAAACATGGTCTTGGTTGATTTTTAGAGAACCGAATCGAAAGATAATTTTTTTGGCAAAAACTCAAAATCAGAAAAGTGCACGGCATGTCAGCGTCACAGACTTGTCACGAATTTACACTTAATGGCGATTTTAATATTTTTCTACGATTAGAAAATTGATCGGTGAATTTTCAAAAATAATACACAGGTATGTGACATGAGCGTGTCGTGGACCTAGTCCCCCGGCCTGTTCCGCCGAAGTTCAAAATTTTAAATCTTTTGAGGGGATTTCTAAACTTTTGCCACCCCTCCTAATCTTAATCCATGACAAATATAAGTCGTTTTTGACCTTAGAAGGGTTTCAAAACCCATTCCTAAGTCTTTTGTGCATTCTAAACAAAAGACCTAGGGCTAGAGAGAAGAGTGAGGATTCGAGGAATTCAAGCCGGATTCGTGCCAAGTTGATTGTCTACCTTCATTCCAGGTACATAAGGCTAACCTAAAACATGAAATTTCTCTTCCATGTGCCCCTTGATTGTGATAGAATGATAAATGAAAGTATTGAGTCCTTATGCATGTTTTCTTGAATGTTTTCTTGCAAATTATACATATCCTATGTGTTTTCGTAGGTTGATGATCATCACAAACTTGATTTACAAAATAAAGGCTTTTACATAAGTTATTTCACTAACCCTACATACTACTTCATAAAAGAATGCAAGAATGAACATAGGGATTGAGTCTAGAGCCTTGACAACTTGATTGTAATTGTGATGTGAGTATGATGATTGGTTGATAGAAATTGATGGTCCCAAGAGTCTCCATAATTGAACTCTAAAGATTAGTCTAATTGGCAGTCCTCCTATGTGATTATATAATTCAGTCTTGAAAGGTCGATAGGATTGATTAGTCAAATTGTTGAAAAATATAATTGAGAACTAATTTGGTTTGATGGATTGATATGATCTCTTATGAGTCTCACTGATGGGATTGATTGGGTTTGATTATTTATGAATATCGAGTCTTGGGAGGAGTATCGAGCACCGAATTGAGCGAGAGTAAATCTAACTCGACTCATTAATTACGTCGCCCAATGTAGGTAAGGATAGAACTGCTAAGTTGAATGCTTCCTCTTAAACTGATCAGTCCTAAAATAATAGAGGATTTGTTTGATTGTCCGAAACCATGATGGATTCAAGTTGTTCTTACCCTAGCAAGGTATGAACGGTTGTGGTGACATCAATGGGATTGTTTTACGATCACTGGCACATAAGTGATTATTGTCGGATAAGAGAAATTCTCATAAACATTCTATATTTATACTACTGTAAGTCGATTTGATTGGATTATACAGGATTGGTATTGATGGGTCATTGTCTACTCTTTATTCTTGCTTTAGATAGACATTTGACATTCTTGATTGAGTTATTTATCTCTTAATTTGAATTATATGAGTTGATAGTATTCTACCTATATTTATTTCATTCGGCCATTTTACATGACGTCCATTTGGACAGCATCGTTTTATGATGTAGAGATATGTGTTAGGGATCATCGACAGGCGCATTGTTGAAGATCTATTCACATTTAGCTAATTGGTGAACCTCCTTGCTTTCAAAGGATTTCCATATTACAATCATCTAGCTGCTAGAGTTTAGATTTATTTTTATTTGATTTGAGGTAGCCATGAACCTATCATTGGCACCATTTAGATAGTAGAGTTAGAGGCTTCATAGACTAGATAGTGAGGAGTTGATGTTGAGATCTTTGTCGCTTGACTGGCCTTCTTTTAAAACTATTTTTATGTTAGAAAATTAGAGTTTGATTGTTGGCCTATGACCTTTATATATTGAGATTGTCTACATTTTTAATCTTTAGTCTTCTGCTGATATAAACTATGATTAAATGAATGTGATAAGGCCAAGTGGTTCACTTAGACAACAATGGTTTTTGAGTTCCAGCTACGCCAAGGGTACCCTCCCGGGGTATGATAAATTTTGTATCAGAGCACACAATTCAAGAGTCCTAGGGAGTTTATGAAGCCATTTAGAGTAGAGTCTTGTTTATGGGTGTGTTATGCACCACACTTTATAAGAAGTAGGCTATAAGACATTAGGAATTGTTACACTTATTTCTTATTCTGATTCGTCCTATGGAGTTAAACTCTACGAAAACTCACTTCTGACTCGTGCAGTCATATTTTGAATATAACTCATGACTTCAAGAAGGGTTGCTGGACAAACGAGAGGTAGAGGATACCCAACTAGATAGAATTCTAACCAACCTGAGCCCCAGAATCAAGATGAACCTGTAGGTCCAACCGTCCCTGCCATGTAGCCACCACATACTGACATCAGCAATGCTGAGCTTTGCTAGGCCATCCAAACTTTGACCCATGCTGTGACAACACTAGTTTCTAGACTGGGAGTAGGCAGACAGGATGCTCCAAATAAATCCAGGATTTGTTAGTTCTTGAGGATGGAGTAACCTGAGTTCAAGAGGTAAAAAAGGAATGTGAATAAAAGTTGTTTTTGAGTAGGAACCTCATCTACTAGTGTACCTGCACCCAGGAATGAGGGTCTCATAACCTTAGAGTTCGAGAATCTCAGTCATACGCTAGTGTGGCTAGAGGTCCCAAGGCAAGCCACCATATGGCAAGTGTGGAAAATTCCATTTGGAAAAATGTCGTGAAGGGAGCGCTGGGTGTTACAAGTGTAGCCAAGTGGGTCACTTTAAGAGAAAATTCCCAAAGTGGGCCAAAAAGGCTCATGCGTCTACACCGACACCACCAGTTAGAGAAAATCAGAGAGATTCTACTTCTGGCACGAGTAGGGCCACAAACCAATTATATGTCATGGGTAATTGCCAAGGTCAAGAAGTCTCCCCAAAGATTGTGATGGGTATGATTCGAGTCTTTACTTTCTTTTGATGTTACCCATGAGAGAAATATATGTCTTTAAAAGTTTAATGATACCACCTAAGAGTGTGATTTGAGGTCTTGTAAATCATAAGTAGAACTGTCATCCCAGAGCTAGAAAGGCGAGATGGTGAGAGTGAAGATTGATTGAGACTTGTGACTAGACTTATGTTACCTTTAGGTAAGTAATGTGGTGATGATTTTATTTCCATAAGTTTTGACGAAGAAACTAGTTAGTACCCTTTGATTTTCATGATTAGATAGGGAGAAAGAGTTATTGTTAGGATATGTTAGAGTGTGTTCAAACTAGAAAGAGGTTTATGTTGATGTGTTATAGTATTCATATTAGTGAGGGTGAAGAATAGATGTTGAATGGGGGAGTAGAGTGCTTTTTGAGGTGATAGATCTCGAAGAAAGAGCCCATGAAATTTATAAAGTTGTGAGCTTAGTCAGATAAGGAGGTGTAGTTAATAGGTGAGTGGTACTTGAGTTGTGAAAAGGGCATGTGTTGATTGAGTACTCGCTATGAGATTTTTGTGGGCCAATGTTCCTAAATTTTCACCTATGTAGCTATAAGATGGTATGATATGAGGGAAGTGTGTGATACACATGTTTGTACTAGACCCTAAGCTTGAACTTTGATGAATAGTGTGAAAGAGGAGATAGCATCGTGACAGTGATAGTCTTAGTTGGAGATTTTCTCTAAGAGCTTTGCCATAGTGTGTGTCTGAGATTAAGATGTTGACTTGCAAGGAATGTGATGCGGTGAGTATGGTATAGGTGCCCTTAGATGGAAATAGTGAATTGAGGATAACTCATTAGATAAGAGGAGGCTTAAGATGTGTACCTATGATAGTGTAAAGTAGTATGAAGCTCTAAGTTATGATTTCTACAAAAATCCTGACAATAATTTTGAGTTATCAATGTGGAGTAGGATGATGTAAGCATCCTTTGTCATCTCAAGTAATTAAGCCGATTAGGGCCTATGGTTAGATGATGAAGTATTTTCCATTGTAGTCTAAGTTTTATACAATTAAATTTATGGGAGCACTGAAGTGAGTGTTAGTAGGTAAAAAAGAGAGGTTAGATTGTAAGAGTTGTGGAAAACGATCATGTACGCTAATAAAAGCATCAAGTATAGAAATATTTTCATAGAGACAAGAGGAAGCTAAGAACGGTATCTTCGAAGAAAGTCTTAATAGCAATTTTATGCATATTGAGTAAAGTATAACAAAAAAGTCTAAGATATTCTTTTGGATAGTGAAATGATTCCCTGATCGTGTGGAGATATGTACTCATAGCTTAAGAAGAGGAATTGATCCGCAAACTTTGAGAAATGACCTTTGAGCTAAGGGGGAGATGATGAGTTGATGAACAAAAGTAGATCTTGAGTTTTGATAGTGATGGGCTAATCAAAATGAGACATCAATTCTTTTTGATCATATTTATTCCTTATACTTCAGTTGAGGTGATACTCTATTCCCAGTTGGTGTATGAATTCCACGCCCATAGCCTAGTCCTATGAACCACACATTGATTCTCGTTTATGTTGAGTTTCGAGGATGAGAAGTGATAACTTTATTCGATAATTGTGATCTTACCTCATAGATCCAAGAGTTTTCAGCCCGATGTTAAATGAGATATGATATGAGTTTTACACTATATACAGTCTTGTGAACTCAAAATGAGTCTTGCAAGATGAGGGAGATTGTATTTCATTAACAATAATCTTAGATAAGATTTCTTGATTGAATCATGCTAATGATCTTTCGTTCCAAGACCTTTCACTGATCCTTCTTTCCAATCTTTATAGAGATGTTGAGGATATTAGAGAAGTGATAGTAGATGAGAGAGAATCAGTGTTCTTGATTCTGATAATGATGTTGTACTGGTTCCATTTAAGATTATAGAAATAGAGGAGGAGTTAGAAAAATCTTGATGTGTGTGATAGATAGGTATGAATATTAGTGTTTCTCATGATAAAAGTTCATGCAATTGAGGGTGTAGATGTGCTATGATAAGTTTGAAGATTCTCAAGTGATGTTGACCTTGAAGAGGCCATAAAGTGATTAGAGTGATAGGCTTAAATGCGTGGTTCCAATTACATGAATGTATTAAGTGATGAGAATGAGCAGTATTCTTTAAGTAAAGGTCACTATGGAGATATGAAACATAGATTTTGAGGGGTTAGATTGGTATAAGTATGATCATCTTAGGACTAGCACTTTAGGACTTAGAGTTAGGCTTGAATAGAATAAGAGGGCGTGGTTAGGCTTAGATTTGAATAGGAGCTATAAGCTTAAATTGATGGAGTAAAGTGCCATGAACAGGAGCGTAGTTGAGATGAGGAGCTAAGCTTGAGAGTGTCCATAGATTCTTGATATCATGATGGTCCCATTATCGATTAGCGTTGATGACTTCCTTCTTGAGTTCGAATGACTGATTTTCAAGGTATTAAAATGATTCGAATTGATTGAGTTTCAATTGATGACTTCCTTCTTGAGTTCGAATGACGGATTTTCAAGGTATTTAAATGATTCGAATTGATTGAGTTTCAATGTTCCATTTGTGCCCCTGATTGTGAGAATGTCTAAGGAACTTCTCTACTCCTGATCTGAACTGATTTTTTTATCCTAACTTTAATTTGTGACTGTCCAGATTGGTCGATAGGTATGATGGTGATTGTGAACACCTAATTTTTAACCAAACCTAATACTTAAATATTTATGTTTATATCTAAATTAATTTTTGATCTTATTTGTAGTAAGTTTATTAAAATAATTTGAAAACTATAAAAATAGAGTCACATTTTTAGATAAGTTTATTTTAATTTATTTCAAAAATTAATATTTTTTAAGTTGAAGTTTTAATAAATAAACTAAAATTTTCAAGTTGTAATTTTAGATTAACTCTTTATCTTTTTCTACATTATATTATTTTAAAAATAAAATAATATTTCTTTTATCTATAACTATATTATTTAAAGATATATATTTAGTTTTAAAAAATAAATTTAAAAAACAAAAAGAAAAAAAAAGAACTTACAAAATAATAAAAAGAAAAGAAAAACCAACTAAAACTAACCAACCTAAAAATAAAATAAAAAATTAAAAAAAAAAAAAAGAAATAACCCACATTCCACAATTTACTCACACAACACACACCACACACACAACACACACGGCACTTTGCTTTTTAATTTTTTTTTAAAAATCTCTCTCCTTATTTTCCTCAACTCCTCACACCACTCTCCCACTACAACACAAACTCCTTATCCACTCTTTATATAATAATTAAAAAAGGATATGGAAGTCAAGGGAAAAATCAAAAAAAAAATTCTTAAGTTTTAGAGAAAAAAAAGAGAGTGTACAGATTCAGAAAAAATAGAGCGTACAAAAAAAAAAAAACAACACTCTCATCTTTTCTTTAATTTCTCTCCATCCATTCAACACAAAAACAAAAACAAACAACCAAAAGCCACAACACCAAAGGAAAAGAAAAAAAAATGGAGTTTGAGGTTTGCTTTCGCGGTTTCAATTTTGTGGTTCTTTGTAAATTCATCTTCACAAGAGGTAACACTTAATCTTTCTTGTGTAGTTTAATATGATTGCATGCATTGAAATTAT
>JBCEWC010022300.1:0-10085 GCA_038996855.1 Solanum aculeatissimum | reverse complement strand
GATGTTATTTTGAAATGGTTTGCCCTTAGTCCCTAATTCCCATTATTTAATGTTGAATGTACTTTCGCGACCGATGACGTGTCATGACAAGTTTGAGAGGCTTGTTTGGGGTTCCTTCAGGTTCCTCATTCGCCATGTCATGTCTAGGCCCTAGGCTTGGGTCGTGACAATCTCCATCGCCTCTCTCTCTCTCATTCGAAACCCAGCTGGAGCCTCTCCTTTCTGCTCTCCTCTCTATTTTTCTGGCAACCCTCTCCTCGTCGCCTTATCTCCTCCAACCCGCAACCCCTCGCCCCTTTTTTGTCAGCCCCTTTTCTCCTGACAACAAATCCAGCAGCCCCACCTGTGAAACGCCACCACACAACACCACCAGCAACACCAAACAACCCACCAACTCCAGCAAGTCAACAATTCCGACCAGTGATCCTGGTCAACAACAATGAGGACATCAACCATCGAGATTGATCAAAAATTATTGCGGAGCATTGCGATTTCATGTTTGGTTTGATTTTCTTTACTTACTGTTTCCTATCTATGGGACTTGGCCTTGAAATTTTCTACTTGTGGGTTGATCATTTCACCCTTTTTTTTTATCTTGTTTAAAATGATTTGATGAGATTTTGTTTAAATTGCTTCTGTGACAGGATTGCTTTTGTTAACTGATTAACATGAATATTAATTTTGTTTGTTCATTAGTATCTTCCTATGAATGTAAATCTATCCTCACATATTTGTTAAACTTGAACCGTGGCTAAATTTCTCAAACTGTACCTGGATGTTACGTTTGTTTATGTTTCATTTCTTATCCAAATTAGCAGTAAATTTGTTTGTCTCTTTTACTTCGTTAATTTTGGTAAGTTTTCATTGATTGAATTACGTGATTTTAGAAAACAAAATTCAGATTTTGAATAAACTGACCAAATTGTGGCAAAATTATTGGCTGATTGAGAATATTATTTAGTGTGATTGTTTTCCTAATATATCCTTTCCATAATTTTTTAAAATATTTTATATTTTTGACAAAATTAAACAAAATCAACTTAATTTATTTGCTCCACTATTTATGGTAAGATTTGCTTAAATTGATTTACTTGTCTTTTCCCCCCCCTCTCTACCCTACTATATAATTAGTCTTTCATTCACTTTGAAAACACACTTCACAATACAGAGAACTTCAAAAAAAAAATACACAGAGAAATATTCTATATAAAATTTGCAACTCTTCTCCTCCTTTCTTTTCAAGAAAGGGGATTTCATCTTCTCTCTTGCAGAATCTCTGGATAACTTTGCATTCCTTTTGACTACTTTTAAATTTTGTCTCTCCATTTTTGGTTTATTCCATTCTGAAATCCTCTTTGACATAAGTATTGCTCGGAATCCTTGAGATTCCTGTGAACTTGATGTGTCAAAGAGCGAATGTTGATATTTTAGGGAACGTATTCTGGTTAGCCTTTAAACTCACTATGTATTTTATTTTTTGTTTATTCTTAAATATCATATTTTCTCTAGTGTTTGTTTTAACAGGATATTTAGTCCGTTTCAAGTCGTTGAAGAGTTCGCCTAGGATGGGACTCGGATTGGGAGTAGGCGCGGCTCAACATTTATTTATTTATTTTTCTTGTACTATTCATTTCTAGCATTATTTTTGGTTTGTAATAATTATTATAATGTAATAATAATAAAATTGGGGAATGGAGGGTAAAGGGACCTATGTGCTACTTGTTACTCTTTTCTTGTTAGCGTTTCTTATTTTCTATGGGTGATAGTAATCATGCTTATAGGTCACAAAAAAAATTTAACTTATTTTGTTGCTTGAAAATCACGCTCATAATTTTTATTAAGTTTTTTTATAAATTTTTTGGTTAAAAAAAAATAATGATTTAGAAAAGCGTTTGCTTTTTTTATAAACTAATTACTTACATATTAAACTTGTAAGATTTTCAAATAATTTAGCATGTTATTAGATACCATGTTTTTAGAGTTTACCAAAGATCTTTTAATATGTTAACTATTTATAGGTTTCCGAGTAATTCTTGTTATGTCATATTATATATGATGTCCATAGTTTTTAAAACATAATAGGAACACTATAGAGATCATGCCTATATGATTTCACATATTTACTTGGAATTTATGTCTATAAAATTGATAATAAAATTTTGCACGTGGCTAGAAATCATATCCATAGGATATTATAAATAATTTTTTGTCATTTTAAGTTAGAAAGTTTAAATATTTTAGAATGATTATCATAAAGAGATCATGCCTTTAGGACTTTCATTGAATTTTTAAATATATTTTTTAAAAATCTTTTATATATATATATATATATATTACTCTATCTAAAAATCACCTTTAAGCATTTCTCAGTATGTTAATGTTTTAAAAGAATTTTTTTTTGTTAAGTTTTGAAAATGTTGAATGTTATTTTGCACAAACACCCAGCATGACACAATATTGCACTACTTATATGTGTTTTCAAGCATGCTAATTAGAGGCATATTTGAGACTTTGAATATTAATTGCTCGTTCTATTTGTTTTGACTGACGTGTGTCTAATTAGGAAACTTAAATTTTATTTAAGTCTAGAACCACCAAAATTAGAGAATCCAATGCCTCTTGGACCTTAGGAGGGACGATAGACACCTTAAGAATCGACTAGATTTTTCATCTTTAGTACGTTCTTAAATTAAATAATAAATCAAACTTAGGAGGGGTAGGGGTATTTAGGACCCTCGGAAAGGATGATTTAACTCGAGCTTCAATAGGACAAAACCTTGGTTTTTGTCCTTGGGCTTAAATAAGCCATGTGACCAAAAAATATGACAAAATTTAATTTTGTCTTTCGAAATATAAGCCGAGTAACTGATCCGAGTTGGAATTAATCGCTTAGTTTAATTTTCCTCTCTCTTCCTTTATTTTTATTTATTTGGGGTAGTTAAAATTTATTTCTGTTTTCAAATTTCTTTGTTATCACTTAGGCAAAATTCTTAGGAAAAAAAAAATCTTTAAAAGAATTTAATAATTTACTAATAATGAGTTACGCTTAATTCAATATTCTTAAAACTCTTTTCTCACTTAGGCAATTTTTAGGATAAATCTTTTAATAAAAGAAGAGATCTTTGTTTGTGACCCCCACATAGAAATAAGATACGATCAAGACCCGCCTTTACGGACCTCGAGGGGTGCCTAACACCTTCCTCTCGAGGTAACCTGAACCCTTACTCGATCTCTGGTAGTTCAGACCCTTAGCCTTAGAACTAGGCCTAGAATGGTGTCCTAATGCACCTCAAATCATTAGGTGGCGACTCTTCAATTTTTCAACTCCCAAAAGAGTCGTTGCCACGACGTCGTCCAAGTTTCCTTTTCCGCGAGGAAAAAATGGGGCGCGACAACAGGTTATATGATCCAATTGAAAAGAAGCTTTTGAGAAAGCCGCGATATTGTCTTCATGGAGAATCAAACAATTGAAGACATTGAGAAAGTGAAGAAGCTAGAATGCTCCAGTTCTGATTAAGGTGTGCATCGGTCAATTCAATTTAGTTTTATACATTATCTGTTCGGTTTATCAATTTTTAAATATACTAAACCAATAATAAACCAATAAAATAATTTTTATCAGTTTTGATTTATCGATTATAAGTCCTTAATGGTTTAATTTTTTATTTATCCAATAAGAATGATAATGAGAATTTGCATTAACAAAAATAGATGGAGTACGAAAGACTAAAAATTAAATACTAAAGTGGGTAACTATCACTTAAGTACAGTAACAATTAAAATAGGTAAAATACTACTATAGTGTCCTATTACTATTAAATTACTAATATTTTTACGAAGGGATAAAATAGTAAATTATTATAATCTTATTGGGTTATCTAGTTCGGGGACAACATCCATTTTCTTTCAAGCTTGTAATGTGGAGACTTTTACTTTCTATGTTGTATTCCCTTTTGATACATTTCACTTGAGAGAGAACTTCAAACATGTCTTAGCCCCCGTCAAGTCTTTATCTAGATGGTATATTTGGACGAAGTGTATGAAATCGTATGTTGGTTTTCTTCCTTTTATGAGTTTTATGTTGAATATTGCTTAGTCTCATTCCTTATTTTAAATTTTGCTTTATTATGTTCGAATACCTATGAATGCTAAGAGTCTTGGGTCAGATACCTTCGAGTCCCACATTCACCCTGTATGACTAGACTCTAGGCTTGGGTCGTAATGCATTCCTGTGATCATTTTTAGTCAAATTTCACCGAGGGGTTAGGAATGAGTCTGCAAGCCTCGAGAACCAAACGAATGGTCACTCTAGAGCAAACTCAACATTCCAAAACTAACCACATTGTCAGAATTTCTATTTGGGAACATTTTCCAAGAATATTGACCAAAGTCAACCTTTGGTCAGTTTTAAAGGCTAAAATGCTAAACTTTGTACAAAAACACACTGAAAGTCTCGATACTCTAGCCGACCATGCTTCTAGCCTAATTTGGCCATTTCGGAGCTGATGGAACTGTCAGAATTCCATTCTAAGATCGATTACCCACATTTTACATCAAAATCAACTTTTCAAGTGATGAGGCCTCCAAAATACGAAAAACTATACAACTTTCAAACGAACGACCAGGTGACCGAGCTACCAGTGCCAACAGGTCTTAAATGACCTAGAATCGCTATTGGAATGCTCTAAACGGTAGAAACAATGCAGTATAAGCAAAATGACTCAGAGGCTCATTACATTTGGACTCAATTCTTGTTCAGAGTTTGTTGAGTTATACTTTGTAATTAGGTTGTTGTATCTTGGAAGACACAAGTCAAGAAGATTATTATTGGGTCGGTAAAAGGATTTGCTACAACGAGCTTGAAGAGATTTTATTTTCCTTATTTTATTTTTCAATTATAATTTGCAATTTATAATTTCACCAACACTTATTACTAGTGCGTATAGCAATAAAGAAACATTTTAGTTATGGTGTATTCTGATATAATACTTTAAAAGAAATATAACCAAAACTAATTGAACCGTACCGATATAAAAAAACCTCTTCACTTTTTAGCTTTTGAATTGTCCTCTTTTTCAAGCACCACCCTCTTTATACTTCATTCCTTATTTTTCAGCTTCTAGAAAAAAAAAATTCATATTTGTTACATTGACAAAATATAATTATCGGCCTTAGCCTAAATGCACAAAACTTGTATAATATAATATTCTAATTATGTATATTATAAGTGTGTATATATACACATACATAAAATCTATATTTTTGTAGCTATTTGATAAAATAGATCATTGAAAGATATTAGACGATAATTATCTCTATTTTGTACTAATAACTCAAGATAAAATCCACAGGTAGTAAGTCGTCCATAGAGTTAGTGCAATTGATGCCAGTGCATAATTCCATAGCATAATCACTGAACATTCACTTTCACCAACTTCAAACAACTGTGTAATTGTACCTGCCCATTTGCCAACCAAAAGGAAAAGAATGAGACAAAAATTGCTTCTGAAAAGAGAAATAATTAGACAAATTTTCTTGGATACTCCCCTAAATAAAACTTTGAGTTCTGTATAATAAAATAATATATATAAACTTGGCAGTTGTAAAAGAAACATTATTAGGAAAACTAAAAGATATATTTTTGTCTTAGTCCTTTTGAAAAAGAATGACAAACATTTAAATTTGAAAACAATTAACTTTATATTTTCTATTACTCCTAACACGACACATAAATGTAATGGTTATATCTAATTAAGGTCACGAATATCAAAATTTTCTGAGCCACGTAAATATTATGATACAGTATGTTTTAAATTAGAAATGACAGGAGTAGGTACGTACCTATAGTCATGGCAGAGGGCAGTGCATATTGCAAGAGAAGTACAAATTGATATAATGGATCTGATCCAATCAACCCAAAATGGCTTGCAAATTTCACAACACAAATTCCTGATAGTGGCAATGCCACATAACGTATTACTTGAATTCCTATCACAACCCACATACCTATTGCTGACTTTTTCAGACCTGCACTTATAATAAATATATTCTTTAATTTCCCCATGTATAATAGTAGTATGTTTAACCCCAAAAAATAAGATAAGTGAGGGGCGGCTCAATATAATTGGAGGTCTAAAGCAAAATTTTAGTTAGAGGCCTAAAATTTAAACAAATTTCATATGTATTTATTTATTTTTCTAATTATTTAAATGCTTATTATTACTAATTTAATACCTTCTTTATAATTGATTTCTTCGAATACCTTTTTCTTCATTATTAGTTTTAGGTTAGATCTACTCAATTTAACGTTGAAAAACATCTTTTTTCTGGGTTATTATATGAATTGCTAACATAATTTTATAAGTAATACGTTGACAAATTTTAAATAAGATAAAAGTTACAATCATATAATCTAATTTAAGAAGTTGATTACTTAGTATACTCTGCTCTAATGTGTTTGTTGTAATATTTGAAAATCAATATACCAAGTGAGATGCTTGAAAACTTGAGAAGAAATTTTTATAAAATTATAATTCACTTTAGTCAACATTTTTTGACTATTGATTAATATTTTTGACAAAGTATTACTCTAAATTATTAAAGATTTGTAGAAAGAGAGTGCAAAAGGAATTTAAAAAAAAATAAATAATGTAAATTTTAACGAAGAAAATGTAAAAAACTTAAACAATATTTTCTTGATTTCTTCTATTTAAATGGAGACAAGAAAATAAAATAATATTTTATTATATTTTACTTTTTATCATTAATAAAAAAAAAATTAACACATAATTTGTTATTGATAAAAAAGGCATATGCCTTAAAATTGATAAGGAAGAGCCAGCCTTGGCTACAAAAACATAATATGTATTGATGAGAAAATTCTTATAGAATGATTCCAAAGCAAACCTTTAAGAAGATTTGCTCCAACTATCAATGTCATGGCTGGTATTGTAGCCTCTCTGCAGTACAAATTAATTGTCATACTAATTACTATACAAATTAATCATTCAAATTGAGGTTTGTTATATATACCCAAGCATAGATGCAGAGCTATGAATGACATGCAATGGAGCCTCATTTCCAATCATTAGCTTTCTCAGAAAAGATGATACGCCAATCAAGATCCCAACAATCTGTGGGGATTACGTAATTTTAATTAATGAGTGTTGTATTCATAGATCATATATATTCCCATGTGGTCGTACCGTAGCAATGGTTGAGGGTGCAAATAACATTTTGAAATTGATCCTTTGTGTCCATATTTTTATATATTGTTTCATCTTTTTCACATGTCCCTGTACAATATTAATTAAGTTGAGAGAAATATTTCATACAACTAAAATATAATTTAAGTAAAAAAAATAAAAATTATAGGAGTATAGAAAAGAACCTGATGATCATGTACAATGAGAGGCAGTCCAAGTTGAGCTTCATGGTCCATCTCCGTTTGACTTTGGGACAAATATGTATTATCATGTTGAGCTTCAGAGGCTCGAATCATGTTGTAGATATATGTCCAAATATACACTGCTCCTACCTACACATATAATTACTTGTCTTTTTCTTTAGAATATACTATGCTACATTGATTAATTTTTTAAAAAGAGGACATTTAATTTGTCTAGTGATACCGCCATAGATAGTGATGCATAGGCCTTTCCATTAGTCGAACATGTAATGGAATCACCAAACGGACTATTCTTCTCCTCACATACTGCTGGAATTATGATAAGAAGCAAATTCCCCAAATTCCCTACACATACAAGAAATATACATATAATTAGGAGATCACATTTCGTCTTACCTACATACGTTTCCTTTGTCCCAATTTATTTGTCTGATTTTTTTTAAATTCTATGATCTCGAACATACAATTAAAGAGTTTTGAAACGGACTGAAAAGTAAAGTAGGACAAATAAATTTATTTACCTGCAGCACAACAACTAATAATAAGGGGATGGAGTTGTATGGGAGTTTTTGTGATTTTCACAAGTATCCACCCAAGTGCTGAACCGATAATAAAGGTTAGAAGGATGTTTACAGGCATGAACCATCTATACATTAAAAAAAAAAGATAATTATTATTGAGTAAAATATGCCCAAAAAAAATAAAGCAGCACGTCAATGTACCCACAATGAAACAATGTTGGTCGATGTTACTGTTTCAGCCAAGCTACTAGCCACCAGCGCAGGAGAAAAAATATAAAACACAAGCTGCTCCAATCATTCAAGAAAAACAAAAAGTAGTTAATTGAAGGCCTTATGGGAATTTTAGATATGAAAAATGAATCAGAATTAATTAAGGTAATAAAAGAAGAAAAAATTTACATTGTTCAAATGGTGTCTTGCAGTGGAACCAAGGAGATTAACATGTTCAAGAGCAAGGAATAAGCCAACAGCAGTAATTATGAGTGTTTTAAGAACAGGCACTAATGCCACCAGCAACAACTCCAAAAATGCCATCCTCAATTAATTAAAATGACCACTAAATTGAAGGAATTTTGATCAGAATAATATACTTTATGTTTATTCTAATTGTAGTTTACAATGGAAAAGCCAATTCATAACTATATATTGAGCGTCACATATATATAGTAAGGTACTAAGAGAGTCCGTGATTTTGATGAATTTGAATTTATAATTATAAAATTAAGATATATGGTGTAGTAAGGGTTGATCAATCAAATGACCAGGTCCCAGTTACACAAGTTGAACGGTTCATAATTATTGCAGCTCTTGAGGGCCGAACCAAGTAGGGACAAAGAGATTCATTTGAATCCCTTTTGATCGAAAGTTACATTGTTTATATATGATTAAAAAAAATATGTATTTATACTCTATTAAAAACATAAAGATCTTTTGAAATATTGTTTGAACTTTTTGCCTTTTATTAAAAGACTTTATTTTAGATAAAATTGTCTTTTCACCATTTTTTCTTTAAATTATTATTTAATTATATTTATAATATTAACTTTTAAAATATATAGAAAGAAGTGATAAAATAATGACTTCTAGCTGTGAAAAGACTCATAAATCTTCCTATTTGATGAACTTTTACTTCTTCCTTATTTTAATTAAGAAAATATTCTAAGAAAAATTCTAATTTATCATGGACTCTAATTAGTGATAGAATCTCTATATATAGACCTTTATAAATAAATAATTTATCAAAATTACTTTTACAATAAATTATTTATCTTTTTATAAGTTCACAATTAAATTTAAGTTTTTCCACTTTAATCACGTGCAAAATACATGCAACAAGACTAGTTTATATAAAATAGATGTTAAAAACTTTAATTTTTTATATTTTAAACTTCTTAGTAAAAATACTAACTCCACTACTGTAGCAAGTGTACAGTAAATTTTTCTTTTGTCCTTCAAATGATAAAAACTGTCCATTCATATGGACAGATATACTTATAATGCTATTGTTAGTGTTGATGTTTCATCTCTGCATCTGTAAAACTGGACGAGATACGTAGCTTCGTCATGAGAATCCTAATTTTGTTTAGAAACTATAGAACTCCACATGTCAGAAATATGAGCATGCATTGACAGCACAAAATAATTTACAGCATCATATCAAATACTCTCTTTATTTAATAATAATTGCCCATTATTAACTAGACATATAGATTAAAAAATATTTTCTCCGTTTAAAAAAAAATGATCTAGTTTGAATTGGCACGAGATTCAAAAAAATAAAGGAGACTTTTCAATCATATGGTTCTAAATTAAAGTTATGTCAAATGTACCAAAATATTTTTTAATCTTGTAATTTTAAACATGTCACGTGGAAAGATGGAATTAAAGTTTTTCCAAAAAAGAAAATGAGATAAAATAGAAAAGCATGTCATTTTCTTTTTTAACAGACAAAAAAGAAAAGTAGATCATTGTTTTTTAAACAAAGGGAGTAGTAAATATAAGGGTAATTTTACCACATCACCCTTTGAATATAATAAAGGGAAAAGGGTCAAAAATGCCCTTGTACTATCAAAAAGGAGGAAAAATGCCCTCAGTTTATACTTTGGGCCATTTATGCCCTTGTACTATCAGAAAGGGTCAAAAATGCCCTGATACTA